>PVJH01037685.1:0-17753 GCA_004026705.1 Nesogale talazaci | reverse complement strand
CAATCATAAAATTAACATAAGCACATGACTGCCACATTAGATAAGATGAAGTCTTGCCATCCGTGCCACACTGGAGGCCTCTGGATGTACTTCTTCCAAGTCAGTGTTATTTGTTCTCTTAGCAGTGCCGGGTACTTTCAATATTCTTCATCAGCACCCTAATTAAAAGACATCCATTCTTCTTCAGTCTACCTTATTCAATTTCCCACCTTCAAGTGCATATGAGGTGACCGAAAATATCATGACTTGGATTAGGTGAACCTTAGTGCTCAAAATGCATCATTGCCTTTCAACACTTTAAAGACGTCTTATAGGGCAGATTTGCCAATGCAATTGGCCCTCTGATCTCTTTTCTGCCGCTTCCATGAATACTGTTTATGAACCCAAGCAAGGGGAATCACTTCGTAATTTCAATGTTTTTGCTGTTTATCATGATGTTACCTGCTGACCCAATTGTGAGGAGTTTGGTCTTTGCATTAAGTTGTAACTCATGCTGAAGACCATGATCCTGATCTTCTTCAGCAGGTACTTCAAATTCTCTTCATTTTCAGAATTTCAGGGGTATCATCTGCATATTGCAGGTTGTTAATAAGCCTCCTACCAAACTGATGTCACTTACTTCATGATAAAATCCAGCTCCTCTGATTATTTGCTTAACGTTCAGATTGAATAAGTATGATGAGGGAACAAAGCCCTGACACATACCTTTTTCTCACTTTAAGCCAAGCTGTAATCACTTGTTCTGTTCACACAACTCCCTCTTGTTCCATGTACATGTTCCACATGAACACAATGAAGCATTCTTGAATCCCATTCTTCTCAAGGCTATCCATAGTTTATTATAATTCACACAGTCAAATACCTTGATATAGTCAATAAGTGCAAGTAAACATCTTTCTGGTGTTCTCTGCTTTTAGCCAAGATCTATGTGACATCAAAATTTATAGCTCTCTTGTTGCATGCTCTCTTCTGAATCTAGCCTTAATAGCGTGTCAATCTACTGCTTAATCATCATTGCTCAATAAAGTCTATTTGCCTATGTTATTTGTGTTGTTCACATATCTGCATTCTGCTGGACCCCTGTCTTTTGACTGAGCACATACATGGCCCTCTTCCATTCAGGTGCCACGCTGTCTTCCCGATGTCTTGCATAGATGAGTGAGTACTTCCAGGGCTTCATCGGCTTGTGGAAACGTTTCGGTTGCTATTCCACAAATTCCAGGGTCTTGTTTTTGAATTTTGCTTTCCATTAAATTTCCTTCAGTCCGAATCGTTCTTGATTATAAGTTTCTTCTTGAAGTTGTTGTAAATTCACTAGTGCTTGTAGGTGCTGTGTCTCCTTGTGATCCTTTCTATTGGTACTTCCTGCATGAGTTGATATTTTTCCCAGAGAACCTTTCAGTATTGCAACTTGAGACTTAATTTTTCTTGAGTTCTTTCAGTTGAAGATAAGCTCAGCGTGTTCTGTTTTGGTTTTCTAATTCTAGGTCTTTGTACACTTCATTATAATTTGTTATTCTTTTTCTTTTTGAGAGGCAGTTGGAAATTTTCTATTCAACTTTTTTACTTTACCATTTCTCCCACTTTCCTTAGCTACTCTATAATCAAGAGCAGCTTTCAGAATCTCTTCTGACATCCACTTTGATCTTTTCTTTCTTTCCTGTCTTTTAATGGACCTTTTGCTTTCTCCGTGTATAAGATTCTTGATACCATCCCACAGTTCCTAGGGTCTGTTTTTATTAGTGTTGGATGCAGCATATTTGTTTTGAGAAGCTTATGTAATTTTGGGTGTGATATCCTTAAGATTGTATTTTTGGTCAGGTGGACGTGTTTAATGTTCTCCCACCTTCACCTAAACCTACATATGAGCAATTAATAGCCTGTTCCACCATCAGGCCCTGCCCTGATTTTTGCTGCTCATGCTGATGTTCGCCATTGTCTTTTGCAACTGATGCGTTCAATTTGATTTCTGTATATTCAGTCTTCATAAATCCTCATGTATAATCACCATTTGCATTGTAGAAAAACATATTCATGGTGAGCAAGTGGTTGGCTTTGCAGAGTTCGATCATTTCATATCCTGATTCATTTCTAATATCAGGATTATCTTTTCTTTTTTTTTCAGGATTATATTTTCTGGTTACTGTTCCTTCCACTTTATTTCCAACTTTTGAATCCTGTTCAACAAAAATTATCAATGCATCCTGATTGCATGCTTAATTGTTCTCAGACTCAACAAATCTACTTTGGTAGATTTTTTCCATTTCTGCATTACTAGCTTTAGTGGTTGTAATTTGAATAACAGTTGTATTTATGGGACTTCCTTCTATAAAGAGCTACATCTATAAATGAGGTAAAATATACTTCAAGATAGATCTTGAACTTCCTTTTTGATGATGAATTCACCCCCATTGTTCTGGATTGTATCATTCCTACCATATTAAACTATATGATTTTTCTCACTCAAAGGACCAATGCCAATTCACTTCAGGTAGGTAGATTTTATTCTTTCAATGACAATAGTGTACTTCAAGATTGATCTTGAAATGCCATTTTTTTTAATAATTAACACAACTCCATTCCTCTTGAGTTTATATTTCCAGGATAGTAACTCATACAATTTTCTTATTCAAAACAGCCAATGGCCGTCCACTTCAACTTACCAATGTCTGTAAGGGCTATCTTTATGGGTTTCATTTCATTTTGACAGCTTCCAGTTTGCTAGATTCAAACTTTGTGAATTCAAGTTCCAATAATGAATCAGCATTCACAGCTGCTTCTCTTCATCTTGGGTCATGCCACATTGGCAAGTGAAGGTCTCGAAGGCTTTAGTCCTCCAAGGTTTCCTCCATTCATATCACGAGTATACACTCTGCTTTAAGAAGATAGCTCTTTCTTCATGATATTTTGAGTACCTTCTTACATGAAGGGCTCATCTTCTGGCACTGACTCTGACATTATCTGCTTCTATTCATGAGGTTTTCAGTATTTGACAATGGTTCTGTGCCTTTCAGTGGCCCATTTCTCTGAAGTGGACAGCTTATTTCTTCTTCATAGTTGGCTCTTCATCTACGAGCTTGGCTGAACTTTGTTCACTTTGGATGACCCTGCTAGTAATTGAAATACCAGTGACATAGGTTCGAGAATCACAGCAACACATAAACTACCACATTATAACAAAGTGACAGACAAGTGGTGGAGATATCAATACAAGTTGAAATCAACTAAAGAGTAAGAAATGGGCTTGAGGTTGTTATTTTGATGTTGTTACACACTAGGCTGGTGACTAGTTTCATGATAGATTAACCACACATAATCTATTGATTCAATCAATCACAACTGAGCCTTCAGGCTCCAATCGTTGTATATGCGATATCATATGTGGCAGTCAGGTACTCATGTGTCAATTTCATGATTGAGAGTCTAGGGGTGGAGTCTAGCTTGTCACTCTGGAGATAGCCAATGAGGCCTCTGTGTGGGCATAGCTTTCTCCTGAGAATTCTGGGAAATCTCGTGGTATTTCCCAATTGGAGAAGAGAAACTTGACTCAGACAAGGTGAGATGACAGCATGCTGATTCCTGGAGAATGGAGGAGCCAGAGGAGAGGCCACATGGGCTTACCCTAATGGAGCCAAACCTCTGGGATTGGAGAAGCCACATGGAGCCCCCTGACAGTGCTGAGATGCTCCTACTGCCACTGGATGCTACTGATGAACCCTGAGCCCTGGAAGCAAGGAGCCCTGGGGTGACCCCTGCCAGAACTGGGATGCTTCCACTGCCGCTGGACACACAAGACTCTGCACCCACTGGTCTGTGATTGTCCTGGTGCCATTGCACATGCTTTGTAAGTTGGAAGGGTACTTTATAGACTGGTATCAGACATATAGGATAATATGGGACTTATGATCTGGGTTGGGATGTTTTTCAATGTTCCATTCCTCCAGTATATAGACCTTACCCTTATATTCATATGCATGTTTATGAATTTGCTTCTCTAGTCTACCTGGACTAACACATAATAGAAAACTCCACCCTGAATGTGGAAGCAGTGAGGCTTCCTGAAAAAGGGAAGAAGGAAATGTTCACAGGGCTGATGGCAATCTCTCACTCAGATGCTTCCCTAATAGAGAACTATCTCTCTTGTATTTTTGTTGTTTACAATAAATGAATGACTGCCAGTCTAGATATAGATAATTCCATCAATGACAGAATGCCTGATAAACAAAATAAACAAAATAAACATGCTTTGGATACAAACAATATGGACACCAGTTCAACAATAAGTAGATGCAAAGCATTCAGGGTCTGGAGACCAGCAAGCACTATAGTAGAAGGGAACCTACAGTGCAATATTAAATAAAATTGATGCTAATGCCAGAGAATGTGCTGGCCAGAAATAAAGCCCTTGCAGTATCATAAAGGCATCCACAGGAAGGATTCTTTAAGCTAACAAGCTCCTATTACTTTAACATTGTCTTTGGCATTTGTTGCCTACAGTTCCTTCCTCTGTAATAGAAACTTCTTTTCTTGGAGCTTCCCAAGAGTTCTTAGGAATATATGCTTCTTTCTAGTAAACAAGAAGGAGGTGTAGGCTGTTAAGTTTAACTTGCTACTTTCATCCAATATGGAACTGAATTCAATATGAGCAGTTACTGGAGAGGGAAGATAATTTTAATAGGGAGCAAGTTTTATATCCATTTTGAAAGCATCTTTTTTATTATATATTCCTGTCTAGCAATCTGGCAACTCTAGCCACCAAGGCAGGCAATGCTGTCTGTCAAGATGAAATGTTTTATGATCAAATACAAGGACATGATCTTGTGCATGTCCTGGTAAAAAACCAGTGGGAATTCTCATCTCAGATGACTGAAAACTTAGGGAGCACAAATATGCTGACAATTATAATTAATTCAGAAATATATTTTTTTAATTATTTTGTATTTTTTAAAATCATTTCACTGGAGGCTCATACAACTCTCATCACAATCCATACACACATCAATTATGTCCAGCACATTTGTAGATTTGTTACCCTCCTCATTCTCAAAACAGTTGCATTCTACTTGAGTCTTCTGTATCAGATTCTAATTTTTCCCATTCCTCCTCCCACCCTTATGAGTCCTTGATAATTTATTAGTTACAATGTCTGACATCTCCTTTCACCTAATTTTCTGTTATCAGTCCCCCAGGGAGGAGGTTTTACGGAGATCCTTATAATTGGTTCCCACTTGTTACTTTTCAATTTTATGGCATTTACACAGAGTTATGTCCTAAATTTAATAAAAAATAATATTCATAACTTTATTTTTTAATTGTTTGGAGTACATAAGGATATAGTCTGTCATACACTTATAATATAAGCAGGGATAATAATTTAACACAATATTAATGTGGCAAATACACATTACTACTGAAAGCAGTGGTATTTTATGTACACAAAAATGTTTTAATTCATGTGTCAAAAAAGTTTTGTTTTCATTGACTGTTGCATATGATGCAGTACTTGATATTACCCTTTATAGGCTGATAAAGTAAGTATCAGTACACTAAGAGGACACTGAATTCACTATTTATTATGCTAAAAACAAAGGGACTTTAAAAAGTTCATGGTACAGCGATGCCCCACCCAAAATAAAAAGTTCAAGTTTTATTATTTTTTAACTCTATAGGTCTACAAACTTCTAAAAGACTCCTCGTATGTTTCTGTTTTGCAATAATGAGTATGTTTCTAAATTTGTCTTCCTGGAAGGAAACAATGGAAAGTTATCAAATACTATATTCAAACATTATTAGAATATTTGAATGTATGTGCATAATAGAGATGAAAAATTTCTCAAGGAAATCAATTAAATAAATATTTTGATGACAAAATTACATAAATTCATTTTCCATTTTACCAATGTCTTAAAAGTCATTCTCACTTATGATCCATGACTTAGAACTTGCCAGTCTCTCCCAGTCTGTGAGCTATTTCACTGATATGAACCATTCTACATGCATATATAGGAACTCTGGTGGCATAATAGATTACAGATTTGTCTGCTAACCAAAGATTGGTAGTTCAAACACACTAGATTATCTTCTGGGGGAAAAAAAGCCTATATACATCTGTAAAAATTTAGAGCTTCAGAAACCCAAAGGGGACGTTCTATTCTATCTTAAAGATCTGCTAAGAACTAGAATCAATTAGATGGCATTGAATATACATGTATATATGTGCAATGCATTAAGATCTATGTTTCATCGTTCCACTGGCTTTGTGGTTCAAGTCCAGCAGCAGCTCTCCAGGAGCAAAGCTGGGCCTCCCACTCTCACCAGAGGGCAGTGATACCCCCCCAAAATCTATATTTCAAATGTTAGGAGCTATTTTGCAAAAGAAAATCATAGGAATTATTATGCAGGTATGACATAATCAAGAAGAATAGTGTTTCATTCACCATAAAAAAGGCATCAAACTCTATTGTGAAGTACAAGACTATCTGATAGAGTAATTTCTATCTGTATACAAGGAAATACAATCAATGCAACTATTATTCAATTTTATGAACCAATCACTAAAACTAGTGAAAAAGAAATTAAAGAATTCTACCAAGGTGTTCAGTATGAAAATAATCATACATTCAATCAAGACACATTGATAATTATTACTGGTGGGAAGGCAAATATTGAAAACAGATGTAAAAACAGTAGTTGTAAAATATGGTCTTGCTGACATAACTCAACCTGGAGATTACATGATAGAGTTTTGGAAAACCAACAGCTTCTTCAAAAACACTTAATCGAAAATACTTCCACTTCCCCAGATGAACTGCACAAAAATAAAATTGACTACATCTGTGAGAGAAGGCAATAAAGATGCTCAATATTAGCAACAAAAACCAGGCCATGAGCTAATTGTGGAACAGACCATTAACTGCTCCTATGTAATTTTCAGCAGAAGTCAATAGAGAATTGACTCTGTCCATAAGAGCAAGTCCATAAGAGCCAAAAGAAATGGTATCCAAATGAATTTGTTTACATGCCACCAATTCAGGAGGTAACCTGAGAACAAGAAGCTACTATGCTGAAGGAAGAAGCTCAAGCTACACCGGAAGTATTTACCAAATTAAGGCTCTAGAAATTGAAAGGCTACCAAATGAAATGTTTCAACAACCCGATGAAACTGTTTAATTGAGTTAAATGGCCTATGCAAAGGCATTTGGCTGTGTGGATCCTAACGAACTATGGATAGGTTTGTGAAGACTGGGAATCCAGAACACTTCCTTAAGCTCATGGAGAACCTATACATGGATCGAGGGGCAGTTGTGTGAATAAACAAGGCAATGGCACATGGTTTAAAGTCAGGGCAGATGTCCATCCATGTTATATCTTTTCATCATATTGGTTCAATCTTCTTGCTGAAAGAAGAAGGAGGCACCAGGATTAAAGGAAGGCTTATTATCAATCTGCAATATATGGAATACACAACTTGCTGGAAGTTATGGGGATTTGAAATACTTGCTGCTGAAGATGAAGGATGGGTTATAAAACCCAAGGTAGGGCTGAGCCCTGGTGGCGTAGTGGTTGTGTGCGGGACTGCGACCCACTGGGATAGAGATTCAATTCTGGCTGCCAGGAGCAAGGGCTGGCTGGGCCTCCTACTCCCACCACCTGAGGGCAGTGATGCCTAAAAAAAACAAACAAACAAACAAACAAAAACTCAATGTAAAGAAGACCAAAATCTTTACAATAGGGTCATAAATCAACATCATGATAAATGGTGAAGAGATTGAAGTTGTGAAGGATTTCATCATGCTTGGATCCATAATCAATGGTCATGAAAGCAGCAGTCAAGAGAGGAAAGGGAGGCTTGGCCAAGATGGCAACAGAGATAGGTAGCTCCCTCCCAGAGCTCTGTGGAGATCGGTGAGTGGGGAGATTTGAAGGTCAAGTAGGGGTGTCAAGTCTCTATAGATTCCCAAGACAACTCAGAGCATTTCTCTGAATCAGAAGTTGACTTTGACCCCATAGCCTGCATTCCCTCGCCCTACCTGTGGTCTCAGGCCTACCAGCTGCCCCTTTTGTGGTGCCCAGGGCACCTGCTCTGCTTCAACCAGTGCCAAAAGCCAGCCAGATATGTGCCAAAGGCATCTGCCCTGCCTCGGTGCCCTGCCCAAACCCTTCAGCCAGTAGCCCCCCACCCTCAGAGGTGCCCACCCTGCATCAGCACTCCTCACAGAAACACCAGCCAGTCCCTCCCTGCCCTAGAGGCTCATTCCTGTCACCACAAGACAGCCAGGCATATGCAGAGGCTTCTGCCCTCCTTCAACTCTCAGTAGATACCTGTGAGCCAGACTCACCCCACACCCAGAGGTCTCCACCCCATCTCAGCTCTCCCCACAGAGCTGCCAGCCAGTTTTCCAGACCCTGCACGCCCCACCCCCACCCCGCCATGCCACAACACACACAGAGGTTCCTATACTGCTGTCACGCCTGTCAGATACAAATTTGACAGAAACATCTGCAGCTGTGGCATAGAGACCCAAACCTTTGGGATTTGCATTCTCCCTTCTACCTACTCCCAACTCAATCCAACCCCCCCCCCCACACCTTCTGTACTCTGAGCAGTGGATCTGCACACTAAGAGAAGTGGTGGACCTCCGTCCCACCCACCTACCTGGGTGAAGTTCCCCTAGACAGAAACAGATCACCCAATATCCAAGCCATCCCAGAAATATGCTCCCCTATGCCCAGGTCAACAGATTCCATCAGATAGTAGCACACACAGCTGCAAACAGCCCCTAAGGAGACCTGAGGGCACTGAAGCACAAAGCATAGGCTAAGTCAAGAGGAAGAGCAAGGAAAGTCAACCCCACAAGGCAGTTGGTTATGGGAAGCCTACAGAAACACCAACGCCAACTTCCCAAAAAGAGAGCCCAGTGTTCTAAGTCATATGGGAAAATAGCACCTAGTCCTAAGAAATAAACTGAAATCCAGCAAACTGCTTCCACAACTTCAACAAGAAAAGAGAAAAATATCCAATGCTAGAGGGCCCAGGGGAAGTCACAAAAAATGCAGATGTTGATCAACCACAGAAAAAAAATCTTCAGTAGGGGTTGACCCCAACCCCAACTATGTGGACAGCTACCCCTCCCCCCACCCCAGAAGAATTTACTTCAAAGGGCAGACTGAAGCTACAGCTCCAGAAGAGGGACATGTCTGATCAGAGCATGTAGGAGCACATGAAGGGGAAGGAAGAGAAAGTGGAGCACATCCTGGCCCACCAAGCCTTGATAACAATATCCACACTCAGAGCAGCCAATGCACAGAGAAGATCATACAGCCAATCCCACTATGAGATACCACATCCTTACTGACCCATAGCCCTATGGAGGGACAACACTGGAGATACCATGTGGAAACTATACCCAATCTGACTCCACCAGTCAAAGGTTAAACACTAAGCAAGTGCAAGCAAACAGTAAGGAGAGCAGAGCAAGGAAGACCTAAGGGAACACCCAATGAAGACTTTCAGATCAGGGTGTGGCACCCCATCATACTCAACCAGAAAACACTCCTAACGGTCAGCAAACAGTCCTTGAATTATTTACAGGCTTTTCTTTTTTGTCATTGTTTTTTTTATGTTGTTTTGTTTTCTTTTGTTGCTTTGTTTTGCTCTGTCTTGTTTTTGCACGTGTTATTACTTCTGCAGGTCTTTCTAAAAAAGATAGGCTGGATAAACAACCTGGAAGAGAAAACAATGGGACTGGTGGTTCTGGCAGGACATGGGAGAGGGGAAGGTGGGGGAAAGGAATTGGTGTTAACAAACCTAGGTTCAAGAGAACAACAAGAGATCAAAACTCAGTGGTGAGAAGGTTGTAGAAAGCCTGGGAGGGCCTGACCGTGGATAATGTAACTGAGAGGAATGACAGAAAATAACCAGTGAAAGCTGCACATGACAATGGGACAAGAGGAAAGTAAAAGGTAGTAGAGGAAAGAACTAAGAGGCAAGGGGCAATTATGGAAGTCTAAATAAAGGCATGTACATACCTTTAGCTTTACATGAGAAATCTATTAAACATTCAGGGAAGAACTGACACCAGTCCTATACACTCTTCCAGAATGTAGAAAAAGATGGAAAGCTCTGCATTTTTTTCTATGAAGCTAGTTTAACACTGATACCTAAACTGGGCAAGGATCCCACAAAAGTTGAGAACTACAGACCAATATCCCTAATGAACATTGATGCAAATATCCTTAACAAAATACTGGCCAACAGAATATAAAAGCATATAAAACAAATGATTCACCGTGACCAAGTGGGATTCATACCAGGGATGCAGTGATGGTTCAACATACAAAAAAAACCATTAGTATTATCCATCACCTTGAAATGAAAAATTATAAGAACCACATGATAATATCTATAGATCCAACACCAATTTTTGTTTACGACACTCAAGAAGATGGGAATGGAAGCTGACTTCCTCAATATAATATGAGCTGTATATGAAAAATCAATAGTCAATGGAGAAAAGATGAGGTCAATTCTTCAAAAAGGGGGACTAGAAAAGGATGTCCCTTGTCCTCACACCTATTTAACATAGTCCTAGAGGTCTGAGATAACAATATAAGGCAAAGAAAAGACACCAAAGGTGTTCATCTAAGGAAGGAAGAAGTGAACTATTCTTAGATGGAGATGATAAGATTTTATATGTGGAGAATCCCCAAAGCTCCACAAAGGAAATACTGGAAACAATAGAGGAATATGGAAGAATAGCAGGATAAAAGATCAACAAACAAAAGTCTATCTGACTATTATACTCATGAGACGAAACCACAAAAGAGGGGATCAAAAAGGTGGCACCCTTCACAACAGTCAAACACAAATTGGAATATCTAGAGTTAAACTTGACTATGAAAACAAAAGATCTATATGAAGAAAACTACATTAAAAGAAACCACATAGAAGGACATCCCATACTCATGAATGGAAAGACTCAATATAGTGAAGATGTCAGTTCCACCTAAGGCACTATAAAATTTCAAAGCTATCCTGATCCAAATGCTATCATCTTTCTTCAAAGAATTGGAAAAACAAAATACTAACTTCATATGGAGAGGGAAGACACCCAAAATTAGCAGAGAACTCCTCAAAAAGAAGGACAAAAAGTTGGAGGGCTTGCTTTACCTGACTTTAGCACCTAAGTACAGCCATGGTGGTCAAAAATCATCAGCATACCAACAGATTTATTGACATTTTGCATTTGGGTAAAATCTACCAACTCTAGAGTACTGAAAAGAAAAATGTCACTTTGAGGATCAAGGAGCATGAAGTCATAGCATTTTCCATTGCCTCTGGTGTATGTCATGCATTTGAATCGTGGTGTTGGTGAAGGGGACGCCAACCTGTATCAGAGGAAGTACTCCCAGAGTGATCCTTAAAGGCAAAGATGGTGAGATTTCATTATATATACTTTGGCATATCATGAGAGAATAGTCCCTGGAGAAGGATGTCATGCTTTGTAAAATAGAGAGGAGAGGGGAAAGAGAAAAACCCTCAGCTAGATGAATTGATACAGTAGCTGCAGAATGGGCCACAGCAACGGGCTCAAGAAAAGGAACAATTGTGAGAATGATACAGGACTGTGTATTGATTCATTCTGTTATACATATGTTCACTATGGATCATAACCGATGATGGAACCTAACAACAATCTCCTACTATGGGATCTAACATATCTTTATCAACTCCACAATGAAATTTGTGGTGAACAGCCAATAACTAATAATATAAAGGTAGAATGCAGACCCCTCATTCATGTTAGCACCAGATAAAATGAAAGAAAGTACAGGGTGCAGTTCCTTCCTATATAAGTATATGCTGTGGGAAAACTTGTTTGTTTATTGCTTGATCTGGCTCTTGCATCTGGTTTATCAATTTCTGGTGCTTTGAACTTGAGCCAATGTCCTGACCTGTTGCCTACCCATCCTAAGAGCCATTTTATTTGTCATCTCACCTGCCATCTATCAAGACAACAATGGATTCGTTTGTGTCTCTAATCTCAAGCCTGTATTTATCTATTCGTGCAGCCACCAGCCTGTGGTTACTCTTTGATGCATCACTCTCAAAATTACAAAAGTTAGGAGAAGTTTCTTCCTTAACATCTGACCCATGGATTGTAACTTGCCTTGAATCTGACTGGTCTGCTTCTACAATTGCATGAGTCATTTTCTTGATATAAATCTATATTTTTAGATAGAAAAAGCTATTAAACACACATACGTGTCACTAGTTTAGCTTCTCTGGAGAACCCACTGTCTGCCACTGCATTGTAGATGGATTTAGGGTGCTTGCCTCGCAGGGAATGCATACTTTCCCATCCACCTTTCCTCACCCTGAGAGGCAGGTCCTATTTTATGGGTTGTTAAATTTCCGTGCTCCACATTGCCACCTCTGCCATAGCACCAGAGACATAGCCCTTTAACAAGACATCAGATAATGACTATAGTTTCAAAAGTCAAAGTTGTGACCAAGTTGATAGCATATCCTATTACATTTTTGGATATGTATATAAAGACCGGTCCAGGAAAAATCTTAGTAGCAGAGTATGTCATAAATCATGGTTGCTCATATAAATAATTTTGAGTAGAAAAGTGCTGTAGACTGCTACCGATGATCTGGGCATAGAAATGTTCGATTCCAGAGACAAAGCACTAAGTTACAGGATAAGAGCAGAGTTCATATGAAAGTAGAAGAGCCTGGATAAATTTTATTGTTTTGGCTCTGCGACGGGTCTTCAAGCACCAAGTGGACCCTGAGAGTGAGTAGTCAGAAGAAAACTGCATTCGGGCTTCTAGCAAATGCTGCAAGTAGACAGATGTTTCAGCAAACAAAGAAGATCATTGAAACATTTTTTCTTCCAATGAAATTTTTCTGCAACCGCAAAAAAATAAAGAACATCAACTACCTTAGAGGCTTTAAGGAAATAATACCTTTGAAAATAATTTACTACAAATAGAGGAAGTTTTTTTTCGGGGGGATGCCTTTTTCTAAAGAGAAACAAAATATTATGAGTTTCGATGAAAATAACAATGATCTAACGTGTGTTGCCTTAAAAAAAAGGACTCAAGAATAAGACACAAAGACAAAAGATTGAGATTTAATCCAAGATTAGAGAAATCTCTGATTTTCTCTAAGAACTTCAAGTAGAATTAAAATCAAAACACAGGCATTAAAGAGGCAAAGGTATATTTAGATAGTTATTTCTTAAGAAAAAATTAAAGACGCTGCCTCAAATGGAAAAGTTAGATTAGGAGTGGATGGTAAATTAACAAAGGGTATAAAAGAAATTATTTCAAATTTATTAAATTCTATAAAGTTGGAAAAAATATGCTTCTATATATCAAAAGGATTCATCATAAGCCAGGAAAGAAGAAGATATAAAAATAGAATGTTAAATTTCAAAGATCAAGGGAAAAATTCCTACAGCATAAAGATAAAGGTTAATTTTTAAAACTTAGCTTTATATTCCTTTTTCATCATACAAGATTCAAGAAAAAAATAGTCTACAGTGTTTGATGAGAAATCAAAGTATCTTCTACATAAAAATTACCTGCATATTCAAAGTAAGAATGATGTATCTTTGCTTCAAATATTCAAAGAAAATAATGCTCATGGTCTGAGTAATACTATATAATCTGAAAAACATAAATGAGAACCTATTTCATATGCCTGAGGATTAGGCCAAAATCATGAAATTAAAGCAGAGAGAAAAACTAGAGGCTAAGCACTGAGAAAAGACAAAAATGTAGTTATATGCCCAAGCAGTGTAACAGTGTTTTATAAATAAAATAAAATGAATACAAATGCTTAACATAATCTTCAAAAAGATGGGGCAAAATGAATAAAATGTATTGCTCATTATTAATGATATGTTTCCATAAAATTGACTTATTAGCAAGGCAGTAAAAATAAATTAAAGGTGGGTTAAAAGATTAGTGTAACACTGGGGAGACTAAGAGTTGTTTTATTGTGTATTGATAATTAGAAAAATGTGGGCTATATTGTAGTTTTAAAAACTTAAGAGGTAATTACCAGTGAAATTAAAAACAAAATGCATACTTCTTTCAAATCTCTATAGAACAACAAAGCCACATTCAAACCCTTGCAAATAATAAAAATAGCTAACAGGTATTTAACTTCAGAATGTGCCAGGCTTCATATGTGTTCTTTGTTGTTATTGTTTAGTTTTTACTTTTCTGGCATTCTTTTCCATTTATTTCCTACAACCATTGATGAAGTAGATGTTATTATTATTGTCATTTTAAGAGAATGTAATGGAAGATCAGAATAAATAGTAATTTACTTAAAAACAAATAGCTATATAGGGTTATAACTGACAATTTTAACTCAGTAAGTGTGATTTCATGGTTTATGGAAGGACCTACCAGAAGACATTGCCGCTTCAAAATGGTTATCATGTGCCAGAAACTGTGTTTAATTTTATTTAATACTTTCAACAATTCTATCAGATAGGTAGAAATAAAGTAAAAAAGCAGGAAAATATAAGAGCTCTCAAACATTTGAGTTACATGAAATCCCCTCGGATTGACACCATCACAACACAAAAAACCTACCAGTGAGTCAGTGGGACAGAGTACAATTCAAATAAAAACCAAATTCACTTCCATTGCCAAAATTCATTGCAACCCTATAAAACCAAGCAGAACTTCTCTTGTGAGTTTCTGAGACTAAAGTTTTATGGGAGTAGGAAGCTTTCTTTTGCCAAGAAACTGATGGTTTTGAACAGCTGACCTTTTGATTAAAAGCCTACAGATTGACCCTCTCCACCACAAGAGATTCTATAGAGAACGACCCCCATACAATTCCCTTGGTTGTCAGTCTTTACAGAAGCAGACTACCACATCGTTATCTGGGGGAGCAGCTGGGGTTCCAGTGACTGACAATTTGGCAAGCAAATGAACACTGTGCCACCAGGGCTCCTCACAAATCCCATATGTTATTGCTGTTGATAATATACACAGCAAAACATGCACTGATTCAACAGTTTCTACACGTACAATGTAGTGACATCGATGACCTTCTTCAAGTGATGCAATCATTCACACCCTCCTGTTCTGATTTGTTCCTTTCCCATTATCATACATTTGCTGTGAGGTGCTGACAATTTCTATATATTTCTATAAATTTCAATATACTTCGTTGCCAAAATTTTATTCCCAATCTCTAGGTTCTCATTTTACTCTTTTGGTAAAATATTTGTATACTTAATTTTAAGTTCCCAGTAATCTAGTCTGTCTTTTCATTCGTGCCTTTAGTTATGTTTAATATTGCCTTTGTGAAATTGCCTTAGGCCTTTAACTATGCTTCTATCTCTTTACTGATGACTTACTGATTTTGGTTTAAGATTTACATCTTTGATCCATATTCAGTTTGTTTTCATTTATGGTGAGAGATGAGTTTTACTTTATTTTTTTCCAAAAGGATATTCAGTTTTGCCAGAAACATTTGTTAAATAAACTGTCTCTTCCGTATGTAATGATTTGGAACTCTTTATCAAAGATCAGTTGTCAGTAAATGGCTAGACTTACTTCTGAGTTCTCAATTTTGCTCCATTGAGCAACATGCCTGCCATTATATTAATGCCAAGCTGTTTTGACTATTATGACTTTATAGTAGGTTTTGAAAATGGAGATTATGGATTTCCTACATTATTATTCTTAAGTAATATTTTGCTTCTCTAAATCTCTTTGCTTTATGTAAATTAGTGATTAGTTTTCCATGTCTTTACAGAATGATGATAGAATCTGGATTGGACTCATTCTATTTTGGTAGGCTGCTGTGGCAGTCACTATCTTGTGTCAATTTCAGGATTGGGAGTCTAAGGATGAAGTCGTCTGTCTATGTGAAGATAGTCAATGAGACCTCCGTGTGGGGCTGGCTTTCTCCTGAGAATTCTGGGAAGTCTGACTTCTTGGAAGTGAGAAACTCACTACTCAGTGCCTTGGAGACACTCTACTGATAAGACAACATGTCAGCATGTTGATAGATCCTGAATCCTGGAAACTGGAGGAGCCAAAGGAGAAGCCACATGGGCTTATCCTAATGGAACCAGACCTCTGAAGCTGGAAAAGCCGCATGGGGACCCCTGCCAGCACTGATATGCTTCTGCCACCATGGATACCCAAGACTCGGCACCCACTGGCCTGTGATTGTCCTGGTATCATTGTATGTGCCCCGTGAATCTGAAGAAGACTTTATAGACTGGTATCAGACATATGGGCTAATGTTGGACTTATAACCTTGGACTGAACTGGGTTAGGATGCTTTTTCAATGTTCCATTCCTCTTGGTTATAAACCTCTCTCTTATATTCGTAGGCATGCTTATGAATTTGTTTCTCTAGTCTACCCAGACTAACACAGCTGGATTGGGCAATATTGACAAATTTACAACTTTAAGTTTTCCTATCCATACACAAGATATAATCTTCCATTTATGCTGAATCTCTATATTCCCTACCTATGAGAGTGTGTGCCAACCACTTCATGTTCTTATTCCCCCATTTGGGGTATCCAATTTCTATGTCCCCACTTATATCAACCCAGTACTCTCAGAAGACAACTGCATTTTTTGAGGTGGAGAATCGTCATTCCAGTTGGAACCTTTTGAAGTCTGCAACCAAAAGAAAAGTCAAATCAGGACAGGCTGTCTATAAAGTCTGCAGCAACATGCACCAGTTCACAGCCTCAAATAACTTCTCTTCATCTGGTCGGGTTCTGATCAATCAACATGGGTTGTTTCACTTAACCTCACCAGAGTATCCACTGGTCCCCTTCCCTTTAGACCAGGACTCCATCACAAATTCTCAACAAGCTAGCCCTTGTGCTAGATTATGAATATCAGACCAGCCAACCCGCTCTCACCTTTCCCTTTAGTTCTTTGTACACCAGGTCCACAGTGTCAGTGGACAGACCCAACCCCTCAATTTATTGGTGCATTTCTCTCACTTCCACTCAACAAGTAGATGCAGGTGGTCACCTAGCAAGCATTTCAGCTGGCCACAGGCTTCCTTTAACATTCGGTGCCAGAGAGGAGCTTCCTTCCTGGTTCCGGATTTTATCCAGATTGACAGGCTAGACTCCACCCCCACAGTCTTCATTTCGCAAATTGACAGCAGATTAGGTGACTGTCACACTTCTTTGCCATTTTCTATGCCTTGACATTTCTATGCCTAAGACATTCAATATAATACTGAGCAGGAGTGGTGAAAAGGGTGTCCTTATCTAGCGCCTGGGCAAAACAAGAATATATTTCGTTTTTCTTCGTTGAGAGCAATGTTAGATTTTTGTTTTGTGGATATACCTTTAATGGTGTTAGATTTTCCCTTTTTTAATTTTTTTTTCATTTTATTGGGGACTCATACAGCACTCATCATAATGTATACATACATACATACATACCTTACCCGTCATCGGTCAATGGCCTTCTAATGTCTCCATGGCCTGTCTTAGGTTGGTAAAGAGTACTCTTGATCTTACCCGTCATTGGCTGTCAAGTTCAGCTCACGGAGGCAGAGGGTCTTATCACATACTAGGCGTGTGTGCCACTCTGTTCGAGATCGCTCATCTCCAAGCGACAGTAATGAACTTGCAGGGGCCTTGCTTGAATGGTCTCAATCTGTTACTTAATAAATGCCATGAGGTTGTTGAATAATACTGGCCGTAATGAAAGCAAAAGCAATAAACTAA
>PVJH01037684.1:0-17745 GCA_004026705.1 Nesogale talazaci | reverse complement strand
GGCACGGACGGAAGCACAAGGCTGCAGCTAGTTTTGGGGGTGGCTCACATGGGGATGGAAAGGGATTGAGAAAGCCCACAGACTGAGCCTTGGGCACGCTGGTGAGAAAACGCTAAGGTGAAAAGATGTCTTGGGGGCTGAGCCCCGGTGGCGTAGTGGTTGTGCGCGGGACAGCGGCCCACTTGGCTGGAGGTTCAAATCCAGCAGCAAGGCTGGGCCTCCTACTCCCACCACCAAAGGGCAGTGATGCCCCAAAAACAAAAACAAAAAAGAGTAGACATTCTGTGTCTCAGGTAAAAAAGATGTCTTGGTTCCCGGGGGGTTGGGGGGGGGGGAGGCACACAAATGCTTAATGGGCTAACACGCTGGGCTGCTAGCCAAAAGCTGGCAGGTCAACTCCACACCGAGGAAAAACGGCCTCCTCCAAAGATCAGCTCCTACCAAGGCCAGTTCTAGTGGGACAGGAGTCAGAGGCTACTCTGCAGCTCCCATGAGAAGAGGGTTATTTTCTCCTCAGACAGGAGGGGCTCCACCAAGATCTTTAATGACCAGAGCCTCCTTCCAGGGCTGTTGGGCCTGGGCGTCTCTCCATTCACTGGGTGAGCGAGTGACTTCCCTCGGACGCCATTCCTAACTGATATCAGAGTGGCGCAATGGACAGAGCTATGACAAGGTTGAGCAGGGGAGACTGAAAAGACAAGAGCAATGTTGGAGCTGAACCCCAGAGCGGGCTGTGAGACACTCTGTGGCAGTCCTGTGCTTCTGTTCATTTCATGATTGAGATGTAGGGGTGGAGTCTAGCCTGTTCATCTGGAGATAGCCATTGAGTAGCCAGTGAGACCTCCGTGTGGGCATGGCTTTCTCCTGAGACTTCTGGGAAATCTCGCGATATTTCCCTCGTGAAGATGAGAAGCTACCTACCCAGTTGTTGGGAGTTAGTCTCAGAGACGATGAATCACGGACAAGACAAGATGGCAGCGTCTGAGAAGCTGGAGGAGCCGGCAGAGAGACCACACGGCTTTGCCCTGATGGAGCCAGACCTCTGAAGCTGGGGCGGCCACATGGAGACCTCTGCCAGCGATGAGTTGCTTCTGCTGCTGATGGACCCTGAGCCCTGGAAGTGAGGAGCCATGTGGAGACCCCTGCCAGCACCGGGATTCTGCACCCACTGACCTGTGACTTCGTGTGTCGGAAGGAGACTTTATAGACTGATTTCGGGTATATGGGTTAATATCGGACTTGTGACTTTGAACTGGACTGGGCTCGGTGTCCTGTTCCTCTTGTATATAAACCTTTTCCCTATATCTATATGCGTGTCTATGAAATTTGTTCCTCTAGCCTCCCCGGACTGACACACACTCATTTTCCAGAAGTCCCCTGAGAAGAGAGCTCTGGTCCTGCAGGGGTTACGAGTTGGGCTGCTAAGCGCCTGGGTTAGCAGTTTAAAACCACCAGCCCTCACAGGAGAAAGATGAAGCTTTCTACTCCCAGGAAGATTTCCTGTCTTGGAAAAGGCTGTCTGTCCATCGTGGTCATATCGCACGAAGAGCAGACTCAACGGCATGGAATTATGCATGTAGAAGTTGTTAGATTGGAGAATGGTTGCATGTATGCATATATATATATATATATGTATGTATCCATATATATATATACATACAACCTGTGTGTGTGCGTGTGTGTGGAGAGAGAGAGTTAGATACATAATCTACTGTCAACTTGAAACTTAAGTGTGAAGGGTGGCGTTTAACTTGTCAATCTGGTGGCAGCTTGATGACCTCATTTGGAGGTGCTAAGGGGATAATAGCTCACTGGAGGCGGGACACACTCACTTCCTGGGAGGCTTTCCTGTTGAAAGGACACAAGGAGCTACCTGGAGCCCTGGAGCTGAAGGAGCCATGTGGAGGCCCCTGCCGATGCCTCTACTGTCACGGGACCCACTTTCCACCCACTGGCTTGTGATCTTCCTGCACTCAGCATCATTGCATATGTTGTGTGAGTCTGAAGAGGGGGTTATAGATTGTACCAGATAGATGGGCTAATATGGATGGATGGACTTGGTCTGGACAGGGCTGGCATGTTTTCCACAATATTCAATTGTTCTTGAACATAAAGCTCTTTCTTATACACATATGAGTGTCTATGAATTTGTTTCTCTAGTTTACCCAGACTAACTACATATAATAAACTAAAACGCTATATGGGCTGAGCCCCGGGGACTGCAGCCCCCTGGCTTGGCGGTTCAAATCCAGCAGGAGCTCTCCAGGAGCAAGGCTGGGCCTTCCACTTCCACCGGAGGGCAGCGATGCCCCCCAAAACAAAAAAAAAAGAAAAAAACTCAAACGATATAACAAACAAAATAATCCATCATCAGTTACTATCTCTGCCCCATGTCCCCTGTGCCACCCCCCTGCACGATTTATGACATTGGTTCTACCACCTCTGAATAATGGCACTATCCAAAATATGTGTCTATATATATTTAATTAAAAGATCATTTTATTGGAGGCTCTTGCAACTCATAACAATCCACACATCAATCGTATCAAGTCTATTTGTATATATGCTGCCATCCCTCTTTTCTAGACATTTACTTTCTATTGAGCCCCTGCTATCAGCACCTCTTTTTCATTCCTTCCCCACCCCAACCCTCATGACTTGCTAAATTATAAATTAATATTATCTTCATTTCTTACACCATCCACTGTCTCCCTTCCCCTATGCTTTCTGTTGTTCTTCTCCCTGGAATGGAAGGGGGACAGGAGAATTGTGTATATCTTTGCCGCGATTAAAAAATAATAATTACATGGATAACATTGAGTCCAAGAAGAAGAAGATGTTCTAGGATGTGGTCATGAGTCTTCTGGGCACAAGGCGATTGAATTACTGAATCATATGATAAGTGGAGGAAGCGCCAATAAAACTTAAAAAAAAAAAAAGATTCACAGTATGGAAAACACATCAGGGCAGCTCTCCTCTGCCCTCTGCCCTGCATGAGAAGGAACGCGCTCATTGGGAGATGTGGGAACAAAGAACCCCGGACATGGACTTCCAGGAAGGGGTTCCCACCGTGCTGAAGGCAGCAAGTGAAACAGCTGGGCAGGGTCCCTCCTCTCTGATGGCCCCAGAGGTGGGCTCTTCCTCACCGATTCCGGTGTCCCGGAAGATGGCCTGCAGTCCGGTGCTGGCCTTGGTCTGCAGAGACACTATCCTAGGCTGCAGCCTGTCACACGACCAAACTGAGTTTACCCACGAAGGCTGATTCGACATCAGGAACCCTCAAGTGTAATTCGTCGTGTTGGCGTAGTGGTTGAGTGCGGGACTGCGGCCCACAGGCTTGGCGGTTCAAATCCAGCAGCAGCAAGGCTGGGTAGCTCCCACGACCACCAGAGGGCAGTGATGCCACCCCCCAAAAAAAGAGGACAGCCAAGTGAATGTTCAATATGTACAGAGGACACATCAGATACTATTCAACAGGATTTCAGTGAGGTATTCTTCGCCAGGGAGGGATAAAGCCCCCTTCACCTGGTAAAGAATCCCCTTTCCGGAAAGAGGAGTATCTACATGCGTGGTTTGGACCCCCCTCTTAAGAGAATGTGTCTCGTCTCCCCCATTTATCCCTTCAATCACTGTCTGGCTTTAGACGTACTGAGAGTCCCAAGTACTGTGTCCTCTGTGCCCAGGGAACAAGACAGCGGGAGGCCCCGGACCTGGCGCCCTCTGTTTTCAGAGGGTGTGTTCCGCTGGGAGATTGGCCACGAGGGAGGACCCTGGAGAAGGCCTCAGAGGTGCTGGGTATTTGTTTTTTTTGGGGGGGGCATCACTGCTCTCTGGTGGTGGGCGTAGGAGGCCCAGCCCCACTGCTGGAATTGAACCTCCGTCCCAGTGGGTTGCAGTCCCATGCACAACTACTACGCCACCGGGGCTCAGCCCTGGGTATTTGTTTTTTAATCAGTTTTTAATAGCTACATATCTGCTGACCTACATCTGTATAAAGCAATACATCATTTTATATGTACGTATATGCATGCATACACATTCTTCTATATGTATTAAATCCTTGGTAATAATTTTAAAGGACTGGGTCACATGGAAGAGTCCCAGCGGCCATTGAGCTTCTAACCACAAGGTCAGCAGTTTGAAAGCATCCGCCACCCAGTAGGAGGAAGATGAGGCTTTCTGTTCCCATGAAGTGTTTCAGCCTCAGATACACGCAGGAGCAGTTAGGTCTACCCTATCCTGGCCCCCCCTCCCAACCCCCACTGCAAATTGAAATGGACTTGCTAGCAGGAAGTCATTTAGAAGGTCAAGGTCACGTGGACCTTACAGACCACTGCAGGCACACTCAAAGACCTGTTGAATAATTTAACGACCATCTGATTCCCAACCAGGGATCCGGTCCCTCTGGTCTGACATGACGAGGCTCTTGCTCTGGTTTCCACCCCAGCCCTCATTGCCGGAACGCTCCCCCTCAGGTTTCCGGCTGGAGGCTCCACTTCAGAGAGAGGCTGCTGCCCTGGACCCATCTGCTCAGCTTAGGGCACTGAGGGCCGAGAGCTCTGCAGAGGGACAGGTCTCCATTCCCAGGCAGGGCTCCTTGGACAACACCTGCGTGGGGCTCCTGGCACCTTTGAGATAGGGCGTGTCCCAGCCCAGGCTCCCCAATCCCAGGGACTAGAAGGAGCTGGCCCCTGAGCTGAAGGAGGCACAGAAGAGGTGCCCAGGTTCACCAATACCCCACAGCCCAGGCCTGGCTGGCAAGGTGGCTGACCTGCAGGGGTGATTCCAAGCAGGTGCCCAGGGTGACCGATGGCCAGACAGGAAGGGCGTTGTCCCTATCTTGTTCTGCGATACTTCCAGCCCTTCACCCAACTGCAGGGGCTGCTGGGGCCAAGAATGGATTCCCTACCAGCCAAGAGGAGGGTTCTCAGTGGATTTTAAAATGGTTCATTTCTTTCCCACCGGAGCTTATACCCCAGCATTCATCTTATCCCTACCCTCTACACCTTCTTCCTCCCACCTGTCTCTTTCAAGCATGCTGGTTATCTATCCCCAGGAGGGGGAATCGGGCAATGGCTGAGTGAGGGAGCTGTGAGTCTCCCTCCAGGTCCATCTCGGGGGGGGGGGGGGGGGGGGGGGGGGGGAACGAAGTCAGTTTCCACTGGGGCTGTCCCCGCAGTCTCCTGCGGCGGATTCCTAGGGAAGCAGGCTTTTTCTGTGAGTCAGCGCATCAGATGTCAGATGCCAGATCCTTCCTCCCCTCCCCAACGCCCCCCCCACCCCCACCCCGCCTGGAATCAGAGACCCCAATCCGGTATGGAAGAGGGGCAGCGGCCTCTGACTGGGGCCCCAAGTGATGCCGAAGAACCCTGTGCGGGCGGCGCTATTTTTCCCACGGCGGGGAAATCCTGGGAGCCAGCCTAGAACGGCTGACAACGTCAAGGTCATTGGGGGTGAGTTTCCCGCAACCCTCTTAATCTCCACCCCGGAGCCCTGAGAACTGAACGGGACAACCAGCCGCCCTTCTGAGCTTGATGGAGAGCCCTGGTCAGCAGCTGGGCTGAGGGACCCCACGGGCTCCATCGTTCGGCATGGCTTTTCTCCCAGGGGAAAACAAACAGCCGCCCTGACTCCGAGCGACCCTGCAAGGCTGAGCAGAGGCCTCAGCTTCCTCCCCATGGGGAGAAGAGCTCAACGCCCCACCACCACGGCCGATTCCGACTCACAGCAACCTGAGACCGTAGTGGGTTCCTTTAAATTTATTAATCCTTTTATTGAGGGGGAACATATGTTGCCATCAAGGCTTCCAAAACAATTTTCTTTCTACTTGAACCCTTGGTATCAGCTCCTCTTTCCCCCTTCCTCCCTCTCACCCCCATGAAACCTTGACCATGTAGATATTATTATTATTGTTACTTTGTGTCTTACACTGTCCGTTGTCTCCTTTCACCCACCTTTCTGTTATTCGTCCCCCAGATGGGGGCTTCCCCTATCACTCCTCCCTCCCACCCAAACCCTCATAATATTGCTACTCCCACTACTCTTCCCCAGGGTCTGAGCGTCCTGGAGTCCATGGGTGAGAGCTGTTCTCTGTAACACAGGCGCAGAAAGCCTCATCTTTCTTCAGAAGAGTGCCTGGCGGTTTCTTATTGCTGACCTTGCATTTGGCAGCCCAAGAGACCCCACATTCAAATATAATTTATTATTTTGTAAAGAATCATTCTATTGGGGGCTCTTATAATATTCCGTACATCAGTTGTATCTAGCGTATTTGTACATATGTTGCCATCATCCTTTTTCAAAACTTTTCCCCCCCCTATTTGAGCCCTGGGTATAAGCTCCTCTTTTTTTCCCCTTTCCTCCCCCACCCTCCCATTCAAATATAATTTATAGAGACATATATTTTTAAGTCTTAAACAGAACAAAGACAAGATGAGGATGATTCAACTAACCCCCCCCCCCCAAAAAAAAAACCATCAACCATCAACATGAAGCCAGCATGGTGGTGGGATGGTTTTAAGTTAACTGGATTCTCCTGGCCAGGGGTGGAGTCAAGCCTGTTAATCAAGTGGTAGCTTGATGACACCTCCTTGGGGGGTGGGGTTGGCCTTCTCAAGGAGAGTGAGGGACTCTGGGAACTGCTTCTCTCTCTGCCGCATCACCCTTCTATCTGGGACTTCTCTGGTGGGTCCTGTGGGCCCCCTGACCCTGATTGCTGTGGCAGCACCTTGGATCCATGTGGCTCCCCTTCACAGGCTCATCGGCCTACAGCTACCTGGGTCTGAAGAGGGTTCTGGATCTAGGGGCTTGAATGGGACCAGGCTGGGACGCCTTCTTGCTGTAACATTGCTTCTTCGTAAAATAAGACTCTTTCTTTTACATAGATGAAGTCACCGGTTTCCTTCTCTAGACAGCCCAGCCAAACAGTGTCGAGGAATTCACAGTCACACGGACAAGTGGGGAAGAATGGAAAACAGAGGAAGCTTGTCACAAAGTTGCGCTGAGCGGTAGATCCATTTATCACAGTCACATGTTGGACTGGAGAAGCAGGAAAGGAGTCCTACTGGGGTCACCTGCCCTGTAGGTTAGAAAGCTGGCAAGATCGGTCAGGGCCCGTCAAGGTCATCAGATGAGTAAGTGGGACGCAAACCACACTTGCTGCCATCAAGGGGGTTCCAACTCGTGGGAAGGGCCCTCTAAGTTTCAGGGTTCTAACTGCGTCAAGGTGCAGACAGCTTTGACCTTCTCCTGCTGGGCGCTGGTAGGTTGAAGGTTATCCTGCAGTGAGCTAGCTCAATGCATACCCCGCTGGGCTGGCAGGATTCCCAGACTCAGAACTGCGGGCCCCCCAGCTCTATTCCCACCAAGGACACCCTCAGGCAAGCTCCTGAGAGTCAGGCTGGGGGAGAAGTAGCAATCCACTCTCAGGGTTACGCCCCTTTGAAGTCTCCACATCTCTACAAGCCATTGGACGCCATATGCCTTCATGCTAACGATCTTGCTTATCCAGAAGATGGATTTGTGTCTTTTCTTTTCCTGACAAACACTAAATCAATGTTTTCCTTCGAGGATGTGTGAAGTTTGGGGTCTCTTGTACCCTACCACAAGACTCCAAACGGGTTCAGAGCTCGTACTGTCAGCCATAGGCTTCTTCAAATGCAGTGCCCAGAAATTAAGCTCTAAGGCAAGACTAAGAACCCCCGAGATTATAGCTATGCACCCCCACATTTTCAGGAACTTTCAGATTCTTGGCTTCAATCATTGTCCCTTCCCCATTCCACCCCACCCCACCCAATGTCAGCCTCATTCTCTCTGCCATGGACTGGGTGTCCTGCTCCTTCAGGTGCTATAAAACTAGTGTCCTGTGTGAGACACACACACAAACATAATAATATATAATTGATCAAGGATTCAGGAGGGTGGGAGGGGGGAAAAGGGAGGGAGGACTCAAGTAGAAAGAAAGTGTTTTGGAAATGTTGATGGCAATATATGTACACGTGTGCTTAATATCATTGGAGGATGGATATTTGTAAGATTTGTAAGAGCCCCTTCCCCTAATAAAACGTTTAATAAGATTTTTTTTAAAAAAAACTAGTGTTCTACTCAGTGTCTAACTTGGGGTGAGGGAAGTACTAAGGCAAGCTGGCTCTCCGACCGACTCTAAGCTTCTTGAACTGTAAGAAAATAAAAATAGGGCTGAGCCTCAGTGGCATAGTAGTTGTACAGGGGACAGCGGCCCACTGGGTTGGAGGTTCAAATCCAGCAGCAGCTCTCCAGGAGCAAGGCTGGGCCTCCTACTCCCACCACCAGAGGGCAGTGATGCTCCCCCAAAAAATAAATAGAAGAAAAGAAAAATATACTTGTCTGAAGACACTCAACTCAAACTCACTGTCACCCAGTTGCTTATGCTCAGCAACCGCTGTGGTGGTGGAGGTGGTTTACTGGGTGCTGTCCGTCAGCACCCAAAGGACCACAGAACCCAACACCACCTGGTCCCCCTGCATTCTCACCCTTACTATTGTGCTTCACCCTATGGCTGCACCCATCTCTCCAAGGGTCTTCTCTTTCACTGTTCTTGCACTTGACCAAAGGCAATGTCTCTTTCCAGGGACTGGTCCCTCTGAACAGCATGTCCAAAGTACATGAGTCTGGCCATCGTGGCTTCTAAGGAACACTCTGGTGTTCAAGATGCGTCTGTTCCTTCTGTTGGCAGCCCACGGTACTTTCAGTGTTGTTTTGCCAGCGTCATAGTTCGAATGCAGCAACCCTATTGTGTGGGCGGTGATCTAATAGAACCGCCATAAAAATCGAATGCAGTCAGCTAGGCTTCTGACTAATGAAAGGTTGCTTGACAGCCTGGTCCCGCTGAGCGTCCAGTGGATGCAGCCACGAGGGAGGAGGCTGGGCAAGACCAGTGGAGCACCCACCGCCGGGGCCCCAGGCAGACACCGCTGCCTAGAAAAGAAATTCTTCTTCCTCTTCTTTAGTGTGTGTCATCAGTGTCCTGGTGGAGTAGGAAGCCCAGCCTCGCTCCTGCAGAGCTGCTGTGGGATTTGAACCATCAACCCCGTGGGCTGCAGCCCCGCCCACAACCACTGCATCACCAGGGCTCTGGAATCATTATTCATTTGAAATGACAGATTATTGGAGAAGGAGGATAAAGGGGAGCTGATATCAAGGAGTGCAAGAAGGAAGAACATGCCTTGCAACTGATTGTGGTAGCGATTGTACAATACTGCGATGAGATTGAACTAAGGATTGGTAGGGTATCTGCATTAGCTATCAATAAAGTGGTTTTGACAAAAGATACATTTTGACCGTTTTCAGTCATTCTGCTTGGGGGCAGTTTGTTCCTCAGCAGTAAGTAAATAAAATAAGCGTCATCCTCAAGCTCTCTCTTATCCTCCACATCTAGTCTTGTGGGCTCCACCGCCAGAATAGATCACGTATTTCATCCCTTACAAGGACAGGAAAGAAAGAAAAGACCCAAGTGGGTATCAGAAGAGATTGGGAAATTTGCTCTTCAATGAAGGGCAATGCAAGAAACCAAGTCAATGAGCTGAAAAGAAATTTTGACAGGGCAGCTCGAGAAGACAAAGTCCAAAACTATAATGCGATGTGCAAAGGGCTAGAGTTAGAGAACCAAGAAGGAAGAACAGGGGCGGCATCTCTTAAACCGAAAGAACTGAAGGAAACAGTCAAGCCTCCCGTGGCAAAACCTCCAAGCCTCCAGCTGCAGTATTGAATAATTCTGTTGGCAAAATCTTGAACGAGGCAGGAAGTATTGAAAGAACATGTGGAAAAAATAGACAGAGTCACTGTAGCAGAAAGAACTAACGGACAATCCACCACTTCAAGAGGCAGCATCTGACCAGACCCAGGGGTACTGAAGGAAGAAGTTCCAGATGAATGGAAAGTCTTAGCAAGAGAGGAAAGCTAGAGGAATTGAGGGGACACCCAGTGAAAAGTTTCAACACGCTGATTATGCTCTGGAAGCACTCAGTTCTGTGTGCCAGGGAATTTGGAAAACGGTTACTTGGTCAACTCTCTGGAAGAGGTTCATATTTATACCTATTCCAAAGAATGGTGACCAAACAGAATGCTCACATTACAGGAAAAATATCATTAAAATGTCGCTGAAGATCGTGCAACAATGGTTGTAGCAGTACATTGAATGGGGAAGGGACAATGATTGAAGCCAAGAATCTGAAAGTTCCTGAAAATGTGGGAGCTGCCAGGGGTTCAGGCCGGCTTCAGAAGAACAAAGGCTATCAGTGCTAATGTCAGATGCCTCTTGGGCGAAAGCTGAGCCTCACAGAAAGATGTGTACCTGTGCTTTATTGATTGCTGAGGAGTTCGTCTCTGAGGAGCATGGCAAACCCCGGGTAGCTTCAAGAAGAGCAGGACTTCCAGAACGCTCCATTGTGCCCCTGTGGAAGCTATCCAGTGTGTCAACAGAACAGGGGGACGCTGTAGAGTTTGGACTCAGGAAAGGTGTGCCTCAGGGTTGTATCCTTCCATCAAACTCTCTCAATCTATAAGCTGAGCAGATAATCCGAGAAGCTGGGTCAGATGCAAAAGGAGATGGCATGGGAGGAAGGCTTATTCACAACACAACCTTGCTAAAGAGGAGGAAGGAGTGGAAGCACTTGCCAAGAAGCTCAAGGGTTGAAGCCTTCTGTGTGGATTACGACTCCATGCAAAGAAAACCAGAGTCTTCACAACTGGCCCAGTAGGTAGTGTCATGATAAATGGGAACAAGTTGCCACGGACGGATTCTTGCTTGACTTTACAACAACACTCCTAGAAACCACATTCAGGAGATCAAATGAAGCATTGCGTTGGGTAACTGTGCTGCACAAGACCTCTTTGAAGTGTTGAAAAGCAAAGATTTAATTGTGTGTGTGTGTGTGTGTGTGTGTGTGTGAGCATCACTGCCTCGGTGGGAGTAGGAAGACCAGCCTTGCTCCTGGAGAGCTACTGCTGGATTTGAACTGTCAACCCTGTGGGCCGCAGGCCTGCACACAACCACTGCGCCACCAGAGCTCAGCCAGCAAAGATATAATTTGAAGGACTAAGTTCAATCGCCTCAGCTGCGTGTGAAAGTTGGCTGTCGAGGAAGGAAGACTGAGAAGAATCATGGCCACTGAGTTCTGGGGCCTACGAAGCATATTAGAAGTACCACAACCTGCCAAAAGACCAAATCAATCTGTCTCGAAAGAAATCAGGAGAGACCAGTCCTTCAAAGAGGACACCACGCCCCATCAGGTAGAGGGACAGAGAAAAAGAGGAAGACTCTTCACAAGAGGGCTTGACAGAGTGGGTTCGAACAGGACAATCGTGTGCATGACGCAGGACTGCGTAGGGCTTCATTCTGGTCTTCACAGAGTCGCTGTGAGCTGGAACTGACCCAGCCGGACCTAACGGCGACCGCCACTTTCACAGGCATTCGCCTGTTTTTGTTCACAAAGGAAGCCCTAAGGCTCAAATATAATTTAAGGACATCTATTAACTCTTACACAGGACACAGCCGTATGATCTGGATGAAGGAGACCCTTAGCAGGACTTCACAACGGCATCTAAGGGCTTACAGACCACTGATGACTTAAATGGGATGCCAGCGGGCAAAGGTCGCTGTCCGTCATAAAAACATGACGAGCAGCAAGTCAGTACATCACCATGGCCTGCAGAACTACAGACACAGCAATGGGGTCCTGATTGGGACATGTGCAGTACATTAAGCTGGACAAAAGTGCTTACCACCAAGCCTCCAAGGCATGACGCCCGGCTACAGCTATGGGACCCTGGTAGCCAGTCTCCATGAAGGACACACCCAGGCAAGTCCCTAAAGGGGTTACTTTCCCTGGGTTAGGTAGAAGAGTGGGGGTTCCCTTTTGTTTATTTTTCCATGAAACTATTTTTTTTCTTTTTCTTTTTTCTTTTGTGGGCATCACTGCCTCTGGTGGTCGTGGGTGCTACCCAGTGCTGCTCCTGAGGGAGGCCGCTAGATTTGAACCGCCAAGCCCGCAGCGGGCTGTAGTCCCGCACTCAACCACTTAGGCCACCAGGGCTCAGCCTGGGGGGGTTCCCTTTTGTAAGTACTCTGTAATCCCCTTCATGATGTACTCTGCCTGAAGGGAACAGTGCTCACGTTCCCAGTTGGTGGTCCAAAGGAATTCAATGGAGGCACTGCAAAAGGATTTGGGGCTTCCACTATCCACCAGGTCCTTCTAATAGCTAATGATATAAGCTCTAATATCCACCCCAGCTAGCCCTGACCAGCGTTGTCTCTCACCAGGATCATTACAAAAGTTTCCTCACTGGACTTCTGATTTCCAGTCTGACCCCACTGCCTTCGCCGTCTTCGTAGTGCTTATGAGTCTTTAATCATCTTAAGAAAGCATTATGCTGACTGGAAGCACTTGGTCTCAAAGGGACCAATATTGCATGGAGACCAAAGTTTATGAGCGGTTACCAGAGATTAAATTCTGAGCACTGAGTTGCGCCGAAAGCTACGGCTTGGAGGAGATTGTTGAAATGGCAAGTATTTTGTTACCAGACATACACACAGACTCTTCAGTGTACTCCCATCTCACTTGGATTAAAACCAGAGTCTTCACTGGCCTGCAGCCTCATGAGCTTCTCTCCGCCCCCCACATCCCAGCTGTTCATCCTCACCCCCCTGTATGTCTGCTTCCTCTGCTTTCTTGAACTTCGGCACTCACCTGGTCCCCTAGACCAGTGATTCCCAAAGTGGGTGCCACTGGCCCCTGGTGGGCGCTGCAGCGATGGTGGGGGGGGGGCGGTGATGGCCACAGGTGTATTTGGGGGCGATGAATAACTGGAAGGGGGGTGTGTGAAAGGAAAAAAGAAAGATTTACAAAAATTGGTTTATGTATTCCGCTCATAATGTTTTTTAAGTTTTCTTTGCACAACCTGCTGGACGTCGGCTCGGTTCCCGCATACGCCCTCACTTGCACTGAGGTCTGTGCAATCGCGCACTGCTACTGTTCATGTGGTGCCACTGCACTGCTGTTCCAGAACACGTGAGCACCGCGAGCACTGCCGCGGGCAACTGCCACGCGTGCAACTGGTCGATCGCCACGCCCAAGCCTGCCACGGCAGCGGCAGGACTGGCACCTGGCGGTGCGACCCGCAGATCTTGGAGCACGCTATGAGTCAGGAGATTTCCCCTAATTATTATGGGTAATATAACTCTAAGATTGTTGTGACATTGTGACAAGTTAAAGTTAACTAACGAATAGTGTGACTATAATTGGTATTATTTATTTATTTTTTAATAATTATATGCGCTTTACAATGAATAATATCATGTTTATGTATTTCATTAGTATTTATTTTAGTTTGTTTTTTACAAAAATATTTCAAAAATTATCAAAAATATTAATCAATTAACAGCTCAAACTATCTTACTATATATATATATTTTTTGGGGGGGGAGGGGGCATCACTGCTCTCCGGTGGTGGGAGTAGGAGGCCCAGCCCCACTGCTGGAATTGAACCTCCATCCCAGTGGGCCGCAGTCCCGCGCACAACCACGACGCCACCGGGGCTCAGCCCTATCTTACTATATTTAATTATAAAATATATCTATAGAGTTTTATTTTTTATTTTATTTATTTTATTTTTTGTTTTGTTTTGGGCATCACTGCTCTCTGGTGGTGGGAGTAGGAGGCCCAGGCCCACTGCTGGAATTGAACCTCCGTCCCAGTGGGCCGCAGTCCCCCGCACAACCACTACGCCACCGAGGCTCAGCCCCAGAGTTTTTATTTTTTAACAATGAGAATGAAAAGATCTTTATAATTTGACTCGCCCCAAATTTATTTTGACATACTGTATATATCTTTCTGCTTAATTGCTATTAAATTTTTTAAAAAATTAGCTTCCAGGGGGCACAAAGTAATATTTTTTCTGGAAAGGGGGCCGTAGGCCAAATAAGTTTGGGAAGCACTGCCCTAGACTCACAACAGATCATCCTTTGGCCACTGAAAGGGAAAAGAGAGCTCTGACTGGCCATTGATCCAGTCCCCGTCCTGCACTGGCAATCGCCACATTCTCATTTAGCCTTATCCTGGACATTCCAATTCTGTCCCTCACATCATTCTGTCCCCTCTCACCCCTCTGTCCCACTTCCCGTTGTGTCCGTTCCACCTATATCATTCCAAATTCCAGAAGAGTCTGTGTGGACAAGGATTCTGTCGCAGAGAGAATGTCAACATGGAAGCTGATCACATAGCCCCCCACCCCCAGCCCCACTCTGCTTCTGCTATAGCCTGGAGGGGCCCGAGGGCCCAGTCTCCGGAGAACCCGGACGGGACATGAGAAGTCTGGGACATGATAAAGAGTTCAGACTCAAGAGCAAAAAGGCCTCGCCAGGGGTCCTCAAACTCTTTAAACAGGGGGCGAGTTCACTGTCCCGCAGACTGTTGGAGGGCCGGACGACAGTTTAAAAGAAAACTAGGAACAAATTCACTGCGGGTCCAGGTGAGGACAAGCGAGACAGCAAAAGCACCAGGTGGGTGGGCTGAGCCCCCGTGGCGCAGTGGTTGAGTGCAGGCCTGCGGGCTTGGCAGTTCAAATCCAGCAGCAGCTCTCCAGGAGCAAGACTGGGTAGCTCCCAAGACCACCAGAGGCCAGTGATGCCCCCCCCCCAAAAAAAAGAAAAAACACCAGGCGGGCTGGATAAATGTCCTCAACGAGGTGCATGTGGTCCTCAGGCCATGGTTGGAGGACCCCTGGCCCTAAGGTCTGCATTACCAGTTGAATGACCTTGGGCACACAGCTAAACATCTCTGAACCTATTGTCTTTGTTGTAAGATGTGTTGTAGGGAAGAAAGAGACCCCCCAAACTAAGATACCATGTAGACAGACACATCAGCTAAACTTCCAGCAGAACAAGACCAAGAAGATTCGTCTCGATGAGGGAGACCAGGGACACAAGGCCATAGTGAGAATTACAGGAAACAGTCCACTGTGACAGGACCTGGGGGCACAAGGGAAACTGTCCCGACGGCGTGATGGGTGGCGGGTCAGTGCATCCCTGCTGCAGGTCGGAGGGCAGAAGCAGGAAGTGGACAGCAGTTGAGACATGTGCCTTAGGCTAGATTGAAGGTCTTCTATGGGAATTGGAGTCCATGTGGAGGGCCAAATGGATTTGGGATTTCTGCACTGGATGTAAGCCTCCTGCAAACTTAGTGCTCTGAATTTAACCTCTAATACAAAGACCACCGACTGCCTTCGAGAGCAATATCATCGATGACTTGCACGAGGCATGACTGAATTTGATTAACAGCTTGTTCCTAGCACACGCCTCCTTTCAGCAACAGAAAAGGTGATTGGACATGTGGATTTCTCCCGATGGAAATCAAATTGATTCCATCTGTGTTGGTCTTACAGCGTTCTATCACGCAGCCCACAGGGTGGGCAGTTCAAATCCAGCAGCAGCTCTCCAGAAGCAAGGCTAGGCTTCTTACTCCCACCAGGGCAGTGATGCCAAAATAAAAGCAGAGTTCTATCATGCTCACAGTAAGTAGCCAATGATATGGCTCTCAACGGTAGTGGGCAGAGTTTGTTCAGGATTTAATTTCTGAGCACTAGGTTTGCAGAAGGCGCAAATCCATTGCAGGCGTTCCTAAATCCATTTTGACTCTCTACAAAGATTCTGCTTCCCTTGAATTCCTCCTGACCATTTACCACGTCAGAGGGTTCGGAAGCAATCTCGCAAGGCCTCTGATGGAGCACGGCCCAGTCACAGCGGGTTCTGTAGTCCCACCTGCAGCTGTGATGTCCCCGCCTGCCACCAATCATGCTGTGTGACAGTTTGCCTTGTGCTCCCATGCCCTATTTAAATGGCCTGCTTTCTGTAAGTCCCTCGTGGCCTTGGGCCCATGCCCTCCCTCACCTGGAGGAACTGGCTTGTCTTTAGCTTGTGGCAAATGCGTCTCTGGAATTGATCTGGATTTGGGTCTCTTTCTTGCCTATGACTTTTGCCTCAGCCCCTACTCCAGAGTAACTGGGGATGAGGAAGGGAAAAAAGGGGGAAAGAAAATAGACAATACAGGTGGTTGGTGGAAGCCAGACCCATTGAGGTGTCGGGAACAGAGATTCAAAACCTTGGTCAAGGTCCCACAGTCCAGTGAGCGGTAACGTTGGGACATTAATCCAGGAATGTGGCTCCATAGTTTATGCTCTAAACCTCCGTGATGACCCTGCCTCATGCTTTAAGATGGAGACGCGCTGGGGTTCAAAGAAGCCACTGTGACACCCCAGCTCAGTAGGGAAAAATCCAGGAGTTCATCTCAGTCCATTCCTGGCCATTCCCACTGTCGTGTGCTGCCCCCTAGTGCGCCCTGTGGGAGAAGAACACCGGAGAGGAGCAGCAGGTCTCCCTGGAATGGAAGGAAGGGAAGCAGGGGTGGAAACTGGCCCCACACCCTACATCTTCCCACCCACCGCTGCCCGCCGCCAAGAATTCGCTTCTGCAAGAGCTTCTCTCCGCCCCCTGTTTGTCACTTGGCCTCGTGTTGGCGTTGTGTGCTGCTTCGAGGCTGGAAGCTGTGTCCCTGGTACTTCAAAGACCAGGAGGGTCCCCCAAAGCGAACAGGTCTTAGCAGAGCGTCCAGACTCAAAGCAGACTAAGAAGGAATAGGCTGCCCTTGTCAGAGGAAACAGCCACAGAAGACCTCACGGCCGGCAGCGGAACACTGTCAGATTTCATGGCAGAAGCTGAGCCCCTCGGGTCGGAGGGCTCTCAGAATATGGCCGAGGAAGAGCTGCCTCCTCAGAGTGGAGTCAATGAGAATGACGGGGGTGTGGTAAAGCGTGGGGGGAGAAGAGCCGTTGGGACCTCTGTTTGCTGACGACCACGTAAAATGGGGAAAAAGCTGGAAACATCCACTAATCATTGGAACTTGGACTGTACAAAGCATGAATCTAAGACTATTGGAAATGGAATGCATAAAGATTGATATCCTAAGCATGAGTGAGGGGAACGAACTGATAGTGGCCATTCTGAATCAGGCAGTCGTATCATTTACTCTGCCAGGAATAAAAGTGTTAGTCTGGGTTGACTAGAGGAACCCATCCAGAGACACTTATGTGTGTGCAATAGAGGAATTTATATTAAAGAGTAAATGTGTATTAGGCAAACATCTCAGTGAAGTCCAGTTCAAGTCCAAAAGTCTGATACCAGTCTATAAATTCCTCTTCAGACTCACACAACACATGCAATGATGCTGAATACGAGAAGATCACAGGTCAGTGGGTGGAAAGTCTTGTGGATCCAGGGGTGGTGGAAGCATCTCAGCGCTGGTTGGGTCTCCATGTGGCTCCTCCAGCCCCAGGGATCCTACTCCATCAACATCATCAGGCTTGTCATCAGGGAGTATGTCTCCCACCTCCAGGGAGGAAGAGCAGAGTTCCCAGAATACTCAGGAGAAAGCCATACCTACTCAGAAGTCTCATTGATTGTGACCTGATTGGCAGGTTAGACTCTACCCCTTCACAAGTGGGCAGATTATGTATCTGCCACAGCTAGAGTCAAGAATGGTGTTGCAGTCATCATCAAAAAAGGACATTTCAAGATGTATTTTTAAGCACAATGCAGTAAAAAAAAGTATAATGATTGTCTGTGACAAGATAATATCTATCTGAATACAAAGAAATAGTGAATACAATTATTATTCAAATGTGTGCACCAACCACTAAGGCTAGTGATTAAGAAAT
>PVJH01037683.1:0-17766 GCA_004026705.1 Nesogale talazaci | reverse complement strand
TGAGTGTTAACACCACCTGTCACCCTTCCTTTGGTCCCTGAACAGTCCCCCCACAAGCAGTGAAAGCTAGTCCAAGGCACATGCCCTCCCTCATGGGCATCCTTGGTCTCGGACTAAGTTGACATCGTCTCAAATCAGAAGACATGAGCCATGCTCAGGGTGGGCCCAAGGGGACTGGCAGCGAGGCCAGTGGAGGACGTGCCTGCTCTCACTCTCACCCATACTCCTTCCTGCTGCTGGCAGGTCCTGTCCTCAAAACTCAGTGTCTGTCCCATCAGGGGAGCTACCTGAGGGCTGTCCTTCAGCAGGGGATAATCCAGCGCCTGCCCTGGACCAGGCATTGCACCGGGATGGTGGGGACACTCAATCACAGCTGATAAGGCATTAGAGTCACCTACCAGATGCCGACTTCTCCCTCTTCCCAATCAGAAAAGATGGCGACGATCCTGAGAGAGGAACCAAGGCCTTTAGACTTGCCAGGGAGTCTGCTTGGGGCTTCCCAGCTGGGTGACCTGAGAAAGGTCACCTAACCTCTCTGAGCCTGCCCCCCCCTGCCTCCAGCCCACTTGGCCATACCTCATGGGATGTTATGAATACACTCCACCCACTGCCATGGAGTCCACTCCTCGGGCAGAACAGAACTGTCCCTGTGGGTTTCCAAAGCTGTCAATCTTTCAGAGAACAGAACATCTCAACTTTCTTCAATGGGGCTGCTGGGGGGGATTGAACTACCAACCTGAGGTGAGCAGTCCAGTGCTCATCCAGCAGTGCTAGCTAACTATCAGGATTTGAAACAGCCCCTGGCACTGAATAAAAAGAGGCTGCTGGTCTTGCCAATGTGGCTATTAATGACACTGATGACAGATGGACTGGTAGGAGAAGCCATCTCCACCATCCCTGTGTCCTGTCTGGAGACAGTGAGATCGGGAAGTGCAGGGGGTGGGGAAGTCAGACAGAAGCACCCTGACCATCACCACCTGCGCAAAACCTGGTCACAAAACCCCTTGGGAACCTTGAAGAAGGAAAAATCTAAAGGTGATCAAGAAGCAGCCCAGTGGGGCTGGGGAACGGAAAGGAAAAAAAAAAAAGAAGTAGCCCAGGCCAGGGCCAGGGAAGCGGCACGTGACCTCAGTGAACTAGTGACTGTTTCTGCAGGGGGTCCCCCCTTTGCTAGAAGAAACACTTCCAAAGGGGCACCTGGCATGGTCAGGCCAGCAAGCCAGTGCTCCACTCCTGGCCTGGGAGCCAGAGTCTGTCATCGTTCTCATTAGGCCCGGGGATGGTGGGAAGGGGGAAGCAATCCAGAGATCAAGCTGATGAATTATATTTGCCAATCTGCTACCTCCTCCTGGAGATCAGGCCGGACTCGACAGTGGGGCTGGGGCTCCCTCCCAGAACTACAGCAAGTGCCATACTGAGCTCTCAGGTACGGAGGTGTCTAAGCCCAGCCCCTTACTCCCCCACAGTTAGTTTCCTGAGAGGGACCCCTGTGGTCCACATTTAGAGACACACTCCTACTCTTGGGAGATGCAGCGTGTGGATCTGACACCTCCTCACGTGCGGTGACCGACTGAGAGCAGACCGGCAGGGCAACGCGCTTGACATTTGGGGAATGGAAAGCAGAGAGGAAACGATGGTGTGGAGAAAATGTGTGTGTGTGTGTGTGTGGCTGGGGGGGGGGGGGGGGGGGAAGAAAGAGATGGAAAGATAAATGAAGTCCCAACAGCTTCAGACTAAGACTCTCCTCTCACCGACTCCTCCCATCATGCAGTGAAGCAGCTTCCTCTGCTGGGGAAGTCACACACAGTGAGGATAAACATGCTGTAAATGTCCCCTGTTTCCTGCCCTCGGGGCCGCCTCCCGCTGCCACAGCGAATTCAGAGATGCTGCTGAAAGCGCCCTTGTGTAAACATATTCAGACTTCCCTGCCGTGTGGCATATTCTGCAGACAGGAGGTTCAGAAACCGTATGCCTCCCCACCCCCCAGTAGGCCAAACATCTAGTGCATCTATATCCAGACGTTCTGCAGAGGGTTCCTTCTGGTGGGAAGCAGACGACAGAAGACAGGGCACCTGTCAGTCACTGGGCAACTTTCCAGAAAGCCGGACTTGGGAGGTCAACCTTCTCAGACCCCAGGCATCCAGCACGGAGAGGGGCCAGGAGAAAGGGAACAGAATGTGGGGGAATGTGGTTCTAAAGACTCAGAACCTGAGTCTCACCGGGAGTCACTGACGGTGGGAACTGTGGCTGAAGGCAGGCACCAAGTGAAGTATTCACATAGGAAGGGACAACATGCCTGGGGTTTGCTTTAAAACACTCTACCAGAAAATGGGGCAGAGTAGGGAGAACAAAAGAATAAAAACCCTCTAACAGGGGGCCCACAGGGGACCCACAGCCCCAACCAAACTCACAGTGGCACTCTGGGACAGAGGAGGGCTGCCCTGTGGACGGTTGAAAGCATGCATCTTTACCGGAGTGCAGAGTCCCCTCTTTCTGTCTGAGTGAGAGCCCCGCCTTTGAACTCCTGGCCTTGAGGTTAGCAACCCAAGACACGTGAGGCGCTGTACCACAGGACAACCTAACTGGGAAAGGGTGCTTGAAATGCCCACCACAAAGAGTTTTCTAAAAGGACTGTGCTTGGTGAGCAGGTCCTGGATAGAGTGGGAGGAAAACATGGACAAGCAAAGACTCCAAATCATAGATGAGCCCAGACATCCTGGTCAGATCAAGATGGAAAGGGGGGGGGGTGTCACTCTGGCCCCTCCCCACCAAGAGTAGGGCCCTTAGCCTACTGCTCCAGAACTGGACTCACTCCACTTGAGAAAAACCCTGACCAGTTCGGATAAGCCCGTAGCCCCACCCCAAGGACGAAGGTCATGAGGGTAAGAAAAGAGGAGAAAGGGCATTCACAGGCCCAGGGAGGCGGGGGCTACGTGATGGGGCACGAGGCGCAGTACCCTGGAAGAGTCCCGTCAGAACACGTGTGGGCCACGTGGATAGTCTGACTTGCTCTGTAAATCCCACCCCCACCCCCAACCTCCAACAAAACGTTTTCGGGTTTTTTTTTAAAATAATTGTGTCCCCTGGCCATTAAAATCCTACACAATTAAGTTGTTTTATCAGCCAAGGCAAGCGTCGACGCTTGAAAAGTGCTATTAACTTGGAATGTATTTCGGTAAAGTGTGACAGTAGCAGAAGCAGGAAGAGAAAGAAGATTGAGGAAAAGCAAGGATGGCCGGAAAATAAACTCTGAAGATGGAGAGAGAAAGGAACAGGGAAGAGGTGAAGGTCACTGCAGACTCCAGCAGCCTCAGTCTGCTCCGCACACCCAGGGACAATGAAGACCACTTGGGGAGCTTGCTCCGGACACAGCTGATGGACCACCTGGGCTGGAGAGGGAGCCCCCCCCCCCCCAGGGATGGGTGAGAGGGAGGAGGCTCCCTCAAGTCAGGCCTTTCCCTGGCATCACCATTGTCTGCTCTCAGTAGGACCAGCCAGGGACATCAAGGCAGCCAGAAGTGGCCGCCCTCAAAGCAAGGAAATTGCCCAATGGGGCGGAGACTCTCAGCTGTCTCTGGGCTATGGACATGCTCAGGGGAGTCCAAACACAAACAGGGAGAACTCAGTCTCCTGACTGAGCGCAGCCTCTTCAGGGCCAGGGAACTGACCATCCAACCCCGGATGGGTCACGACTGACCCATGGTTAGCATGCTCTCTGCCGATCAGAAGGCTGGAGGTGGTACAGGAAATGTCCACTATTAGGTCAATCTGCTGGGAGTACATCTGCTGCACATGACCTCTTCAGCACAAGGATGTCACTTGGAGGACAAGGGAGGACCTGACCAAGCCAGGATTTTTCCCATGGCCTCACAGGCATGTGAAAGTTGGGACATTGAGTAAGGAAGACCGAAAAAGAATTGATGCGTTTGAATATTGACAATCACCACGGGCTGCTCAAATGACAAACTGGTCTGTATTAGAGACAAGAATGGCCAGACTTCATCTTACATACTTTGCCCATTGCTAAGAGAGACCTGTTCTTGGAGAAGGACATTATGTTTGGGAAATGGATGGAGCAGCGAAAAGGAGGAAAACCTTCCGGAAATGGACAGGTGCAGGGGCTGCCACAACAGGCTCGGGCATAGAAACAATTGCAAGGGTGGATGGGACCAACCAGGGAGTGAATCGTGTTTCTCATAGGGCCAGCACCGACATGTAGGCACCTAACAAAAACAAGTTCCCTTGTGGTTCTTCCTAGATCACCTCCCAAATCCATCTGTGTCTGGGAACCCCTCCCCATTCCTGATGGGATGCTTGTGTTCTGCTCTCAGTTGTCTGGTTGGAGCCATTACTGGGTGGTCAGATTTCATAGCCTCCAGGACCACCGGGGAGCACGTGGGTGACCTGACTGGTGAATAGGCACTGCTGCTAACAAAGAGGGTGGAGGTTCGAGTACCCCCCAGAGGTGACTCAGAAGAAAGGCTTGGCACTCTGTTTTTTAAAAAAATACGAGCCCCTGAAAATGCTGCAGAGCACAGTTCTGCTCCGATAGACTTAAGATTGAAATCAACCCACAGGCCATCCCTAAGAGACAAACTCCTTGGGACTCACTGTTCACACCAACAGCTCCATGGGCACGAGCTCTGCCACTCCTCGAGAGCCTGGCCTCTGTGGGGGCTCACTCAGCTGACTCAGACACGTCACCTCCCACCAGGTGTTTATTTCACCGCCCTCTCCCTCTTTCACCATCGCCACCGAGTCCCTAAAGAAAGCTCAAGTTGCACCCAGCATTGTCTCCCCCTCGCAGTAGAAAACCTCTGGCCTTAATCCCTCGCTGAGAGCCCTGCATTTGTTTCACAGGCTCCTGCTTGGCTCCCGTTCACAGTAGATGCAGCATCCTCCCCAGGACACGCAGAGGGAGGGCTGCTGGTCACAAAGTGCTCCTGGCCTGCCAGCAACCTATGAGGCGCTTACTCCAAACACGGCCCAGCCCTGTAAAGGAGGTGCTGTCCCCCTCCATTTTCCAGACAGAGACTGAGGTCCACAGAGGTGCTGTCCCTATCCAAGGTCACTCAGTTAGCAAGCAGCAACACCCAAGCTCCCACCTGGGTCTTCCGACTCTAATCTTGACTTATTTTTCCTGTGCTCCCCGACACCCCAATTTAATGTAGGGGAAGAACACACTGGGGGATGAGCGCGGCTGAAGTCAACTTGTCTCAGTGGAATGGTGAGTGGGAGGACCCAGGGCCAACCAGACAGTATGGCGAGTGTTGATGGTACTCAGAAACTAGTTTGGCTTGGTTTTTAAAAAGCCCTTCATGTCTTTGATCGGTCCATGAGTTGGGCTTTATAATTGCAGGAAAGTCCCTCACCTTCCAACGTAGCTACTTCCTTCTCTGTAGAATGGCAATCCACCCACCTGCCCATCCATCCCGTTGGCAGTAACACGAGGCAGTTCTACTGAAAGCACAGATTCTGAAATCTGCTTCCTGAGAGTAGCTCCTAGCCCAGTTATTTCTTTTCCCTGTGCCTCTTCCCTTGTCTGTAAGGTGATTGTTATCCACGGGGTGGCCGGCACAGGCCAAGGAGACTCGGCAAGCTTCTCCCTTCACTCCTCATTCATGCACTCATTGTTTTGAACTCAAGATTGTCCTATGGTTGATCACTCATGTGAAAACGCCACCATGATCATGCTCTGTCAGGTGATTCCACCCAAACAGGGCTGGGGTTGGTTCTGGGCTCCAAGAAGCTTGCCCTTCTCATTCTCCAGGTCTTTCAGGAATACAAGAGTTTCTATGACGTCATCTAGGGAACTCGGTGAGAACCACACCTGCCCAGGATAACTCCAATGATGAGTTCCGAGGCCTTTCTGTATGTTTATCTGCAGCCCTGCCTTCTCCCCACCTTTCCTGCCTCATGTCCAGCAGCCTCTGGGTTCAAAGTCCTGGGTTCCTGGGTTCCTGGCCACTAGAGTCAAATCAAGTCCCCAGGGGCTCCCACCAACACTGAGAGCCAGGACACCTTGACTTAGTGCTACATCAGCTCTCTGACTTGCGGTAAGTCATGTAGCTCTTTCCCATCCCTCATTTCTCCTCATTAAGGAACTGGACTGGGAGACTTCAGTTTTCTCCCTGTCTTGATGCTGAAAATACCTCCTCCCAAACAATGGGGACTCAAAGGGCGACCGAGTCCCTCCCACATGCCAACCGCCAAACAATGACAAACGTCGCCCTCCTCAGATGGCACCACGAGGTTATGCTGTCAATTAGAAAGCTGGGTTTTAAGAAGGCCACGTCACACTAAGGACATGCGTGAATCATCGCTGGCCCCTTTGCATCCAGTGATCCCCACTGGCCAAAGACTCCTGATCCTGCAAGGGTGTCAATATATCCTGGGAGGAGTTAAGTGCCCAGTGCTCCTGGAAAAGCCACCGGTCAGAATGAGCATACCTGTGGAGGTTGGATGATTTTATGTCAATTAGCTACACCAGGCTAGGGGTGGAGTCAAACCTGTTAATCAAGTGGTAGCTTGCTGACACCTCCGGGGGGGGGGGGGGTGCCCTTTGGCAGGAGAATGAAGGACTCTGGAAGTGACTCTCTCTCACCTTCCTCCTTGCTAGAACCTTACTGGAACACTGCCTGTCCCACATGGGCCACCCATCCCTGAGAGTTTCTGGCACCCTGACACATTCCCATTGACTTTGGGTCCCAGCAACTTCACCCACCAGCCTGTGATCTTCCTGCCTCCTGGCTAACCTTTGGGCATCCCCGGCATGTGACTCTGTGCGTCTGAAGAGGGACTTATGGGCTAGCATCTGACTTAGGGACTTGAATTGGATTGGGCTAGGACGTCTTCATGCTATAATTAATTACTTCTTGATATAACGCTTCCTCTTATACGTGGACTGACTGTCATTGAATTTGTTTCACTGGACAACTGGGTCTTACACACTACCCGAAAGTACCCCAAACCAAAAAATAAGATCCACTTCCATGAAGCCAATTCCCCTCCTAGCGACCCCATGCAGGGTTTCAGAGATTGAATGTGTTGACAACAGCAAATCGTCTCGTTATACACCCACAGAGCAACTGGTGGGTTTGAACCACCAACCTTGGGGGTAGCAGACCAGTGCCAAACCCACAGCACCACGAGGGTTCCAGTGTATCTCAATCACTGTCAGCCAAATCAGAGGTACAGGTGGCAGCATGCCCAGGTGCGTGTAACTGCTTTGTTTGTAAACAGCCCTGGAAGTCCCCAGCATTTTCTGAACTCCAGGTAATCAGAAGAAGAGTGATCCCTGCCTCATGCCACCTGCTGGTGGGTCTCAAAGCCTTCGGGCGCACGTGGCATCCCCCAAATCGGCAGGCATTGCTGTAAGGCTTTAATTGGCTTCGAAGACTTTGCACAGCACTGCGAATTTAGATAATCAAGTTTGGAAAAGAGTGTAATCAAGCTGATTTATCCACAATTATCTCCCCCTATTACCCTCCTTGTTACCCCATTCTGCAATTACTTGCTTGGAAAAGTTTTATATAATGGAGACAGTGGAGAAGACAGGCTGGGATCCTTTCTAAATTCCCCAGTCAGCCACAGGGGGAGAGGGGTTGAGTCAGCTGAGGATGGGAGACAGTCCCAGGGAGGTGGGGACAGAGGGAGGAGCCAATGGCCAAGGAACCTGAGATGATAAGCTCCCCTCAGAAACTCACTCACAGCCATGGACCAGTAAGACATGGCTCCTACCTCCTGTTCCCTGTGGGCGTGGGCCAGCAGCGGCCCGTTCCAATGGAAGCCCAAAAGTATCTGTGACAAAGGCATCCCTCTACGTGGGGATTGGCTCTGACTCAAACACCTCTATCCACAGGGCTTTCCCACAATGGTCTGATCTAAAAAGAGGCCCATACTCCTCTAGGGACATGAGTTCTGCCCGTGAACACTTCCACTCATGGGAAGGAAGTTAGTTGCACCCCTTGTCTACGAGCTGATGGGCTTGGAGCCGCCCGAAAAGGCAACATCAAAACAGGGAGGGGGGAGAGAAGAGAAACAAGCAGGTGATATGCTTGCCTTCACTTAGTTGTGCCCAGAACCGGGGAACAGAGGTGAACCAGGCCCAGGTACTACTCTTGGTATGCTCACAGCCCATAGAGAGGCACACCCTAAACACTGATTCTGAATTCCCTATTGATGCCACCAACAACTTCAAACACACTCAGAACCAAGGCTCCAGCCATGGAGTCAATATCTGCTCATGTTCGCCACAGTCTAATCCATTCCAATTCATAAGGAGGACAGAGGACAGAGTAGAATTGCCCCAAGGACAAAAATCCTAGAGGGAATTTCCTAGGATGGATCTTTACAAAAGCAGACAGTCTCGTCTTTCTCTTACGGAACCTGTTTCTCTTGCTGGTAGCTTTGACCTTGCAGTTAGTCCAATGTTTACTTGACAAGGTCACCAGAACCACTAGCACACACTCCATGGCTTAAAACAACACAGATGTACTATCCTCTCTGAGGGAGGGGGATGAGGTTGACTGTGTCTATAAAGATGTACAGTCTTATACTATAAGGGCTCAAGTGGAAAATGTTTGGAAATGAATGTAGAAACATGTGTGCAAATGTGCTTGATACAGATGATGTAGTGAATGCTATAATAGCTGTAAGAGCCCCCAATAAAATTATTTAAAAAATTAAAAGTTATGTAATTATCATGGGGAGCAGTCTCAGGAACCCTGCACAGGGCAACAATGAGTTGGAATTGATTTGATGGCAGTGGTTTTGGGTTTGTTGGTATTGTTCCAGAGGCAAGAAATCTGACACATCACCCACTGAGCTAAAATTCAGATTCTAGGAGGCTCACGTTTCTTAACAGGTTCGAGGGGGAAGTCCATTGCCTTGACTTTTCTAGCTCCTGGACGTCACATGCTTTCAACTCAAAACTGCTGGTCCCTTTCTTCATCTCCAATGCGCCAACAATATCACAGCTCACTCCTTGTTTCGATGCCATATATCCATCTCTCTTCTTCTGCATCCTTCTCGCACTTAAAAGAACCCTTGGGGTTTCACTGAACCCACTTGGCAATCTTTCCATCTCAGGCGATTAAATAATACACACACACACACACACACACACACACACACACAGTGCCTTCTAGTTGATTCCATCACCAAACCAGGCAACATCATCAGGTCTAGCTTTCAACAAGACATATTACACAGTGTCACAAAGAAAACAAAAGGTGCAAAAGGCAAAATAAGTTAGTAGTACTCAAAGAAATGTTAAACTTTGCTCATCAAAAGACCTTACTAGCCCCACCCCACCCAAATGAAAGAACAAGTTACCAAATGGGTGTATATTTTTGGAAAGTATGCATTTGATAAGAATCTAATAGCTAATATATATATATATATATATATATATATATATATATATATCTCCAGCAACTTCACAATGAGAAGATAAGCATCAATCACAAAAATGGACATTGGACTTGAATAGACATTTCATCAAAGAGGACCTCCCAACAGCCACTACTGAACCCATCCCAGCATGTTCAGCTTCATCTGCTATCAGAGACCCAAATCAAAAGTCACAATAAGATTGCATTTCACTCCCACTAGGGTGGTATTCATGAAGACTTTAAAGACCTGCTATGATCTGTCAGCATAATGAATAAATCAGCCTTGGGAGAAGTTCAGCCAGATTTCTTAGCCAGGGACAAGGGAACAATAAGTGATCCAAAATTATTGGCGAGGAGGGTGTAAGAGACCTGGTGGGGCTCAATCAATAGCAATGTAGCCAAGAGGAATTACCAAAACCCAAATGAAGGCTAAGCATGAAAGTGGGACAAGAAGAAAGTAAAAGGAAATAGAGAAAAGAACCAGGAGGCAAAGAGTATTTATAGAGATCTAAATTTAGGCATGTACATATGCCAATATATTTACATATGATACGGGGAAACAGATCGATGTGCATATACTTATAGGGTTAGTATTAATGTAGCTGATGGACAATGGGCCTTCACTCAAGTATTTCCTCAATGTGAAAACACTCTGTCTACTAAATTGGCATCCCATGATGCTCACCTTCCCCACTCAATCACTGAAGACAAATGGGTGCATAAGACAAATGGGTGCATAAGCTGATGGTGCCCAGTTACCAAAAAATGTAGCATCTGGGGTCTTATAAGCTTGAAAGTAAACATGCAGCCATCCAGCTCAGAAGAAGCAAAACGCACATGGAAGAAGCACACCAGTCAGCGTGATGACGAGGTGTCAAAGGGACCAGGAATCAGGCATCAAAGAACTAAAAATTCTATCATTATAAATGAGAGGGCATACAGATTGGAGACATCAGACAGTATAAGGCATGACAAAATAATAATTTATAAATTATCAAGGGCTCATGAGGGAGAGGGGCAGGGACAGAGGGAAATAAATGAGGAGCTAATATCAAGGGCTCAAATAGAAAGCAATTTTTTTGAGAAAAGTGATAGCAACAAATGTACAAATGTACTTGATGCAATGCATGTGTGTGTGGATTGTGATAAGGGTTGTACGAGCCCCCAATAAGATGATTTTTTTTTAAAAAGTGATCCTTAGAATTCAGGATAGCAAGTATTTGCCGTGTGTACTTCGGGTATGTTATCAGGAGGAACAGTCCCTGAAGAAGGACATTGTGCTTGGTCAAGTCCAAGGTCTGAGAAAAAGACGGAGACTCAAGGATACGGATTAACACAGCGGCTCCAACAATGGCCTCACCTTGGCAATGACGGAGGATGGTGCAGGACCGAGCAATTCTCTACCCTGTTCTGTAGAGGGCCTCTGTGGGTCAGAACCCACTCAACAACACTGTCTGATGTCTCCAATCTGTATGCCCTCTCATTTATAATGATAGAATTTTTAGTTCTTTGATGCCTGATTACTGGTCCCTTTGACACCTCATGGTCACGCTGGCTGGTGTGCTTCTTCCATGTGCGTTTTGCTTTTTCTGAGCTAGGATGGCTGCATGTTTACTTTCAAGCTTATAAGACCCCAGATGCTACATCTTTTGGTAGCTGGGCACCATCAGCTTATGCACCCATTTGTCTTATGCACCCATTTGTCTTCAGCGATTGAGTGGGGAAGGTGAGCATCATGGGATGCCAATTTAGTAGAGATGAAAAGTAAAAGTAATTCATTAACAAGTGTTGGCAAAGATGTGGAAAAAGGGGGCCCTTCTCTACTGTTGGTGGAGAATACAAAATGGTGCAACCCTGGTGGAAAAACACATGGCACTTCCTCAAAAAAAAAAATGAAAATAGGACAATTGGGCAGCCAAGCAATTCCACTCCGAGGCATAGACCCAACAGACTTGCAAGAAGAGACTCTCACACGGAGATGTGCACAACGGTGCTCAGGGGAGCAACCTGGAAACCACCGCAATGGCCATCCGCAGATGGATGGAGACACAAAGTACGGCACATACATTTAAGGGAATACTACTCCGCCAGCCGGAAAAACTAAGTCTCATCTCAGGCTCTGGTATGGATATTGCTGCAAGCCAAAACACACTGCCATTGAATCAGCGGCCATGCATGTGGGCCCTGAAGGAAGGGTAGAACTGCCCCTGTGAGTACCTGAGACTATAACTCTATGGGAGCAGAACGCCTCATCTTTTGCCTGAGGGACAGCTGGTGGTTCTGAACTGCTGACCTTGAGGTTATCAGTCCAATACATAACCGCTATGCCATCAGGGTCCTCTAGGGGATCCCTCAAGGGAAAATGTACAACCCCTCCTTTATATAAAGATAATAAAAGATAAAGATATGAGAACAAAGTGTAACAGTGGCTACCTAGGGGTTGATGGAAATACAACCTTGATTAAGGGGAGAATCTTACAGTTGATTATCATTCTTTCTGTCAATAATTTGTACACCTGAAAAAAAAACTTTAATGGGCAAATGTTGTGTGATATTTACAATACCCCAAAGAAACCCTATTGAGGTTGCATACATTTCACCAAACACCTCATGAGATTTGGCTCCTTGGTTTGGAGGTCTAGGGTCCTGGTTTCATGAGATATCCCAGTCAGTTGACCCGGTATCATATTTAGTGTTTCCGTTCTGCTTCCTACATCATGGTGTAGTGTCTGGAGTCTTGAAAGCTTGCAACTGGCCATCAAGACCCAATTCCTCTGGAGCTGAGGGAAAGATGGAGAGCCTGGAGCAGGAGGAGACTGGGGAATGGACAGCCCACTGCATCCCTTCACGACTGGCCTCCCTTGCCAGGTGAACAGAATGAGAGTGTCCAGCTGCCATTACTGGCCATTTTGATCAGAGAACAGAGCCTGTTCTGTGTCAGTCATACTGGGCCGCTGCTGGGGTGCATAGCAGCAGGAACCACTGCCCCTGACTTCCAGAATCTCCTGGCCCACAGGGAAGACACAGGGCCACTCTGTTCAGCAAACACGATGATGGGGAATGGGAGACCCTGCAGTGGTGCTCCTGAGGTACAAGGGTCACCTTCCAGGGTGGAGGCCTGAGCTCGATTCCTGGCTATGTGCCTTGTACCGAAACCCCACCTCTGTCCATGGAGGTGTGGAACGCTGTGGTGCTGAGCAGACTTTGGCAAGGCTTCCAGACTAAAATAAGCCAGGAAGATAGTCCTGGAAATCTACTTCCCAAAATTTTCCAGTGACAGCAAATCCTGTGGATCACAATGATCTGGTCTGCCGCTGATCACAGGGGCAGTACAGAACCAGGCACCACACCATTCTGTTGTGCACAGAGATCACCAAGGGTCAGAGACAAAATGGCTGGCGGCTGACAATCTATCAGCAGGGAGACGAGGGTGGACTCTGAGCTCCTGGGGATAAGGGGGTGGGGAGCAGAACTCACTCCACCTGTGGAGAGCTCCTAGAGACAGGGCTGAGTGGAGGCTGGAAGTTGGCGGGGGGGGGGGGGGGGGGGGGGGGGGGGGGGGGGGGGGGGGGGGGGGGGCGTGGAGGTGAAGAGCACCTGGAGGAAGTCCTCCCAGCAGAAGGAAGATAAGTGGGGCAGGAGTGAAGCTGTGGGACCAATGGCCAGCCTCTAGATCTGGTCTGTCGTCTCACTGCCTTTGGTGGGATCCATGACTTCACTGCTTTGGGCATGTTCACAGGAGGGGCCAGTCCCTGGAGAAGGACATCACGCTTGGTACAGTAAGAGGGTCGGCAGAAAAGAGGAAGCCCTTCAAAGAGATGGATGGACAAGGAGGCTGCAACACGGGCTCAGACACAGCAAGAGCGGCACTGGGAACAGTGCAGGGCACCACAGGATTGCCCTGAGTGGGGAGGGACAGAGGGGTACCTAGCAACAAGGTGTAATTAGCAGGCACATAAGCATCTCGAAAGCCTGCAGGCTGGTCCCAGGGCCCTGGCCAGGCTCCCCTGTCGAGAGTGGGCCCTGGCTGCAGGACCCACGCGTGTAATCCTGTTACAGCTTACCTTGTTAGTTACAGACCCATCATTCCTGCCAAGAGTTTTATGAATCTTGATTCCATTATCCTACATAGCAGCCAACCACCCGAGTTTTGTGTCATTCACAAATTGGATCAGCCTGCCTTTGAGGTCTTTATCCACATTGCTGATAAAAATCCTGGAGAGAGGGGGTCGGATATCAAGTCCTAGGATCTGGCTAAGGAATGCCTGGTACAGCTCCCCATTGACCTCCGTTGGTGCCCTAACCAAGGACGCTTGCTCAGAAAGAAGAACTGGTTCCTCACTGGCACAGAACCCAGCATCCCCACCAGGACCCTGGAGCAACCAGAGACGTCTCCTGACTTGCAGCTGTTGGAGGACTTAAACTCAGGACTTCAGACCAAACAATGTTAATGAGATGACTATCAGTTCATGCTCTTGAAAGGAGCCCTGACGGTTCTGTGTACTAAGCATTAGGCTGCTAAGTGCCAAGTTAGTGGTTCAAGCCCACCAGCTGATCCCTGGAAGAATGATGAGACTGTCTGCTCCCTGAAAGATGGAGTGGTCTGCCTAAGGAGTGGTCTGCCCTGTCCTACAGGATAACTGTGAGTTACAATCAACTCGATAACAGTGAGCTGTAATTCTTTACAAGACCTCTGCACGTTTAACCAGTTGGTGCCAATTCTAACTCAAGGAGGGCCCCTGTGTGACAGAGGAGAGCTCTCTGCTTAGTGGACTTATTGATGACTGACAGACTGATTTTTAAGAAACTGACCTTCAGGCCTTTCTTCAGAGGCACCTCTGGGTCTAGCTGAACCTCCAACCTTTCCATCAGTCACCTACACAGTTTACAGCTGAAACTTGGAAACGGTTAAGTAACTAGTTGCAGGCAAGCATGCTACCAACAGCCTCTCAAGAAGAGCAGAGGAAGGAAGAAGAGCCATTCACTGAGAGCAAGAGGTTTATGTTGATAACCTCATGAAAGCTCGGCATAAGGAAGGGTGCAGAAGAATGGGTGCATTTGAATGATGATGTTGGTGACTGCCAGAAGAGAAAACAGTTCTGTGTTGAAAGAAGGACAGCCAGAATGTTTCTAAGAAGAAAGGATGGTGAAACCTTCATTTCACATGCCGTAGACATGCTGTCAGGAGAGACCAGTCCCTGGAGAAGGACAGCAGGTCTGATAGAGGGTGGGTGACGTGGACAAGATGGACTGATGCAGAGGCTGCAACAATGGTGTGTCAATCAGGGTAGACTAGAGAAACAAATTCCTAGGCACTCATATGTGTATAAGAGAGAACTTTATATACAAGAGTAATTGTACACAAAGAAAACATCCCCCAAAGTCTGATATTAGCCCATATGTCCAATACCAAGCTATAAAGTCATCTTCAGACTCGCGCAACACATACGATGATGCCGAATGCAGGGAGAGCACGGGCTAGTGGGTGGAAGGTTGTATTGGTCCAGAGGCAGTGGAAGCATCTCAGCACTGATGTGGATCTCCACGTGATTCCTCCAGCTCCAGGGCTCTAACTTAGCCCCCTCTGTCTTCTCAATAGGAATGTCCCCCAGGGAGTGAATGTGTGTCCTGCCTCCCGTGAGCTATTTCAGTTCCTTTATGCTTCCAAACGAGGTCATCAAGCCCTGACGGGGTAAACTCCACCCATTCGCTCATAAGCCTCAAATGGACAACCACATTGGGGATCACATGGGAACAACCATCAGGAAGGCACAGGACACAGCGGTGTTTCGATCTGTGTACACAAGATCACTATGAATCAGCAGCAACTGGACAGCACCTCACAGCCACATGCGCCTCGTAGGTGAGTGCCGTAGGATGCTGTGGATCTGACACCTCCTCATGGTGACCCCACGTGTGTCAGAGGAGAACTGGGTCCTGTGGGTGCTATCTTCCCACCTACCTCCCAATAAGTGTCAGCCTGACTAGTCTATGATTCTCACCATGATTCAATTGTCCTCCGTTTTGTCGTGTGATGCAGTTAGCTAAGGGCTATAAATCCTAACCTTGGTGATATTTCATTGTGTAGAACTACCAACGGTTATCTGAATGAGGTAAAAATACCAGCTACCAGAGTGAGTTTATCTCAAGTCTATCTCTTTTGAGATAAAAGGTTAAACAAGTGAGCGGAGCTCAGAGAGACTGCCCTATCACCAATAAAGAAGAGGCAGGAGGGGAGAGTGTCCTTTGGATCCAGGGTCCCTGTGCTATGAACCTCCTAGACTCCTGGGAAGATTGACACAAGGAGATCTCTCAGGGATGCCAGGCTAACCAATGTTATAAGGAGACAAGGATTTCTCATGTTCCTGAGCCAACAGAGAGGAAGTAGAATCTGGATGATAGCTTCCTGAACCACCAGAGAATAAACTTCCGTTTGTCAAATCATCTCCTTGGGGCATTTCTGTGATAGCAGGACCAACTGTGTGACCTTTTAGAAGCAACTCACCAGGTCTTTCTTCCAAGGCACCTCTGAGTGGAATCAAACCATCTACTTCTCAACTAGGAGTTGAGCTTAAAAGTAAGCCTTGGCAGCAGCAGGACCTCCTAGCATAAAGGCATGGGGACATAAAGTAGCCTGAAATCAGAGCCCTCTCTCCATCTCAAGGCTTGACATGAGTCTGAAACCCATTACATTGTAAAGTTACCTTCTCTGACAACACTTTGCTTGTTTTCTTTACCATAAAGGAGATGGCTTTTCTCTGAAGCAAGATTTCCACAGCCTGTTCCCGGAGGGTCTTTCCTACATGGTCACACAGATGCAGGGTGTGATGGCCGATGCCTGAAGAGTGTTGACGTCAAGCATTACCAGCAAATCTTCTTTACAGCAGACCCCCAGGAAAAGATGCTTACAGAAGCAGCTTTAATGACATGGGCCCAGAAAAACTTGTCTTACAACTGAATTGGGAGGATCTCATCTGCAACCCTCTGAAACAAGGTATGTCTTCAACTAGTCCTCTTCCCCAATCACGCGATCCAACGACGTTACCCACCAGCCCCCCTACCCCAGTTCAAAGCATCCTGCCCCCAGTTCCTCTGATTGCTTTTTCAGCCAATCATCATCATATTGGGAGCTTTCATCCCTGCTTTATGAGTTTAAGAATGTTTGCTTCTGGACTGCTCTTTGGAGAGGCTTTTTTCATTTCGTCATCTTGGATGCCTTCCCAACGTTGGACTGCCTCTGGACTTCCAATAAATCTCTTTGGTTTTTATTGTCACAGAATGTGAGATTTCACTGTAGGGCAGGAGAAACTTTCTTTTCTTGTTTTGAATGCACAATAATTCCAGGCCTCTGAGCATGTAGGTGAGCACGCATTCGTTTATCACACACGTGAGAGGTGTCAGGCTCTACAGATGTCAGAAAGGTACATGGGGACATGCGTGACCTGGACAGGATAGGTCCTCGGCTCACTGAGCTGTCAACCCAGCAAGCTGGGAGAGACGATACACTGTGCCCCAAATAGGTCACAGGCACCATTGTTCCAGATGATAATAAATGCTCCAAAGGAAACAAGAGAGGGCAGTGTGATAGAATGAGTGGGGGATCGGATGTGGAAGAGGATATTGATGAGTGACAGTACGGTTTCTCAAGCAAAGAACATTGGAGTGAGAATTAATGAAGGTAACCTGCCAGACCACTCTCAGCCAGGAGGAAAAGACACTGATATCGTACTGGAGGACAATTTGGCAAAAGTTGGTGTGGGGGGAGGGGGTAGCCTTTGACTCAGAAATCCCACAGGCATTGAAGCTCAAGGCCAGTGCATGTATCACAATGTTCATCTATAGCTGCTAAAAACTAGAAACAGCCTACCATGTCCAGCACTCACAGTGACCTATATGTTTGTCTTCATTCAGTAGATTATAGAACTGCCCCCCCCCCCAGAAGTCTCTCAGGTGCAATCCTTTGGGGAGTAGATTGCCAACTCTTTTCCCGAGGAGTCTTGGAAGAGGAATAAGTTTGAACCTACAACCTTTCACATCAGCATGTAACCCTTATATGACCAGGGCTTGGTTGCATACAATTACTTTAAGTCAGGATAGACTCACCGGCATACAACAACAATGAGAAGTAGACTGTGTTGCAGTTTTAAAAGCAAATGTGGGCCGGATATTTATTGGCCCAGAAAAATGTAGAAGATAGAATAAAAAGTGAGAAACAAGGAGATTACAAAAGTCAGACAAGGCATATATTTTTTGTGTGTGTGTATGTGTGGATATGAGAAAGCAAAACAGAAGAGAGGGGGAAAAAGAGGGAAAAGAAGGAGCCAGGGGGAGAAGGAGGAGGGAAGAGACAGGAAGGAGATGGATGGATGGA
>PVJH01037682.1:0-17739 GCA_004026705.1 Nesogale talazaci | reverse complement strand
GGCATTTCCAACTTCCAGAATGAGGGCCAGGGTGGGGTTCTGGTGGGGCTTTCCAGGGTCCACTTCCTGGGTGAGAGAAGTCATGGGGGAAAAACAGATGGACACATGTGGAAATGAAGTGGCTTTAGGGGGCCTTTAGTTTGGGGACCCTTGGGCAGGCCTTGGGAGCCCTGGTGGTGCTGCAGGTTAGGAGCTGGGCTGCTAACTGCAGGGCCAGTGCTTCAAACCCCCCAGCCGTTCCGTGGGAGAAAGAGGAGGCTGGGTGCTCCCGTAACGATGCCCAAGCTCAGAAAGCTGGGAGAGGGCCGCTGTGAGCCAGAGTTGACGCGATGGCAGTGGGCTTGGGTTGGGGTTGATCAGGCCTAGGGGATAAGGTAAGATGGGACCTGAGGCGGCCTGTGAGGTTTAGGGGGGTGGTGTGCAGTGTTAGAGCAGCAGGTCAAGGGCGGGAAGTCCTGTGCAATGACGAAAGGACACACTGGGATCGCTGGAAGGACACTTGCGTGGCCAAAGGGCAGGTGAAGGGCCCTAGTCTGACTCAGGTGCTCAATGCCCGGAGGCCTCTCCCGACTCCCACCAAGCTGCTTCGGAAAACGAGGCAGACCCCAGAGGCCAGTGCCTGAGGAACCAGAAGAGACAGGAGAGGATCACCCGAGCATGGGCTAGTTGGGGGTGAGCCTCACACCGGAATCACGCCTTCATCTCAACAAAGTTACCTTCAAACGGGGTACAGAAACTTTCCAAGTTTCTGTAAATAGCCCCCAAACCGTGCACACCAATGAAATCCTTTAAAACGGGAGCAGCCACAGTCTGTCCCCCACCACCTCATGTGTGTGTGTGTGTGTGTGTGTGTGTGAACACACATTTATATGATTAATTTCGGCTTCTTAAAATCTAACACCTTGAAACGCCAGCCCTGCTCATGAGTAATTATTTATAAACAGTGTCATAAAAGGCTGCTTGACTGCCAAGAGTGATCAACTTCTTCCCACCACTTCAAAGGAAATCAAAAAACCTTTCCATCCACAGATCCTTTTGAGGTTTAACGAGGAGCATGATTTAGAATTCACAAGAAAACCCTTAGGTATTGGAGCGCTAATACACAGCTTTCTTGGACAAACGTTTGATAAAAAAACGAAACATACCATTATACACACCATCGCCTGCTTGAATATTGCCCAGGGCTACTGTAAATGCTCACTTTGTACTAAATCTGCTGTCCTCGTGGCGAAGGGGCTGCCAACTCATGTGTCTGTGGCCCCACTCACCCACCCGCCCCTTGCTCCCTGAGACGTGTTCACTGGCCTTTTCAGTCCAGCATTTTCTTTTCCCTTCGCTAGTCACTGGCCACGTCGCTGAGGCTGGGGGTCCGCTCGGCGCCCACACCCGGTGCCTGGAAGACCCCTGCCCCCAATGAGCCCAGGCCATCTGTCGGCTTGGAAGCAGGCACTGTGGTTGGAAGCAGCAGCCCAGGGGAAGGGACCTCTACGGTGTCCGTCTCAGGATGCCCACCGAGCACCTGGGTTCTCTGTTTCAATGTAAGAAGACCAAACGCTTCCCAGACTTCCTCCTCAGAAATGAGACCCCCAACCCTGCCTGCTCCCCTTGCCCCAGGCTGTGCTGAAGCTGTCGGCCAAGGCAGGGGCAAGCAGAAAGAAACATCTCTTTATTCGAGCAGTTGGAACTTGGACCAATGGACATAGAATAAAATGACCAGATTTTAACATTGGTAAAGCGGGACACTATTGACCCAGGGTGGGGGTGGGGAGAGGGGGTATATTCCCATCTCTTTCTCTTCTGCTATTCCCTAGCTTGTCGTGCATTCTTTCCCAAAATCGGGACTTTTTTAAAACGCCACGGGACGTGGGGAAATTTGTTTAAAACTGGGACCGTCCTGCCAAAAGCGGGACATCTGGTCACTTTAACATGGAGGTGGTAAACAAGTAGCACCTCAAAATGGTGGTTATTGGGATCTGAGCATTATTTTCTGAACCAGCCTCCGGGCTAAAGGACCCCACTCCAGCTATCCAGGTGGGACAGACGAGAGGTCTGCTGGGTCAGACGCTAAATCCGAGCAGGACGGGTTTCTTGGCCCCGGCGGGAGACTCACTGAGCAGGTGCAGCGTGGAGGAAAAAGAACAGCTGGGAGCCGCTCTAGGAAGAGCATCCAGGCATGAATGGGAGGGGCCTGCAGGCAGAGAGGGCTCTGGGAGGCGGTGAAGGTCAGGAGCTCGGTGACGGAGGGGGCTGTGAACGGAGCTGCCCACGGCAGCTGTGCAGCCAACACTGCCCGCATTCCTACCCAATCGAAAGAGGACATCTGCGTTTTTACAAAAACCTCCTAGTGCAGGGCAGAGCCCCGGTGGCGTCAGTGGTTGAGTGCCGGACTGCGGCCCGTGGGCTTGCTGGTTCAAATCCAGCGGCGGCTCTCAGCGTGGGCACTGGGTAGCGCCCATGACCACCAGAGGCAGTGAGGCCCACAAAAATAAATAAATAAATAAACCTCCTAGTGTAGACAGTTAAGAATACTCATAATAATAGAGACGCAAGATCAAACCAAGAGAAAGCGCGCCTAATGCCCCTCAGTGGGATCTTTCTCATGAATGGTGCGAGGTCCTAGGGCCACCTCGTTTATCGCAGGTCACCAAGGGGCCTCAAGGCCGAGGGCAGAGCTGAACTCAGAACAGTCTTACTGAGCTCTGCGTGACCTGAGCCCGGACAGGCAGTGCCCTGTGCCCCGCCAGTTCCGGGCATCCTTCCTGTCGCCCACTGTCTCCAGAGCCCACCTCCCTCCTCATGTGGTACCCCGACTCATGTGGTACCGGCGGTCCTGGGGGCTGCGTGATTGCTTCCTGCTGTCTGCATGGGGGGATTTGGAGGAGCGATGAAAAAACGGAAGGAGTCATTTCTTTTTACTTTTCCTTCCTGTACTTTAATTTTGACTACTTAGCTTTAGCTGTGACGCAACTTGTTTGCTTTGGGTTTGATGTGACTGTCCTTTCGCTTTTTTTTTTTTTTTAATGGATCCAAACATTAAGATTTAATGTTCTGTTTTGGGAAGGGGGGGAACCACAAAATTTCTAATGATTGTTTACCGTCAGATAAACAAACTACAAAAGAACAGCATGAGTGGAATCAGTGATGAAAGAGATGGAGATTGGTCTGAGCCAGAACGACCCCCAGTTCATTGCAGGCATCAATCACAACTTGGTGGGCAGCAGAACCGGAAGGAGCAGCAATGGACGCCACACCACTCCTCTTGGCTCTGTCTACATTGTCCCTGAAAGGGAAGTAGGCCTCGGAACTTATAGAAATGTCACTAAGTTTGTCCACCCACTGCTGCTTCTTGGCCTCGGTCAGTGGTTCCGGGGCTTCCTCAAACAGCGCCTCCCACTTCCTCAGATCTTCATCCTTGCTAAGGGTTCCAGGAACGTACCGATCGATGGCATTAGAGATGGCTGCCCTCTTCACTCTGGCTTTAAACTTCATCAGAAGCAATCGTGGGTGGTGTCTCAGCAAACCCACGGTTTGCTTTATCCCCTGCAAGGCGCGTGCAGTGAATTCGAGACTGCTATCCTGTTCCCATGCCGATCACCTGCCCGCTCTTGGCATAGCACACAGAATTGGACTGCATGTACTTCACTGCGATGGTGGTGACAATGAGGTCCCGGAGAGCGAACTCCGGCAATTCTTTCTTCTTGGTAACAGCATTGCTAAATAACGACCCATTGATGATGCCATTCTTTCTCTTCTGGCTTAAACGCAGACCAAAGAGAGTTTGAACTTCATTTTCATCTGGTTTGTACGAAGGGTCCATCTGAAGCACACAGTCGTTTCTGTTTTTCTTTTTTTTTGGGAGGGGGGGCATCACTGCCCTCAGATGGTGGGAGTGGGAGGCCCAGCCTTTGCTCCCGTGGAGATGGAATCGAACCTCCATCCCAGTGGGCCGCAGTCCCGCGCACAACCACTACGCCACCGGGGCTCAGCCGTCGTTTTTCTTTTTAGAAAGAATTTTCAAGGCTGCTTCTTCATATCCTGGAGCAAGGATGCCATCAAATACCTCTCTAGAGATGATTTTGGCGGTGGGGACATCACAGACATCAGACCGTGCAATGCAATCACCAGATGAAGCCATCCTATCAGTCCCTCTGGCGCTGGCATATGTGGCAGCCGTGGGCATGAGGGTGAGGTAGAGACTGTGGCCCACACACACTTTGGCCGCGTCCTCACTGGGTGGAACTCCCACAGCAGCACCTGCGGGGCTGGCGTGTTTGAAGGAGGCTGCAGTGGGGAGGCCTCCAGTTGCTTTGAGTTCCTTCACCAGCTGCCAGGCATTCAGGGCCATCACACGAGTTTCTAAATCCAGGGGATCCATGGAAACTGTAAGGGGGAGTCTGGGCCGCAGCGTGGACAACCGAGCAGGTGTTTGATGAGGGCTCATCCCACCTCTCCAGGGCACCTGAGATTCTCCGGACTGAGCTGCCTCTGCCGTCCTCTGCAATGGCTTCAGCATGATGTGCAGTGCAAGGGAACGCCTTCAAGGCTAGCTGGCGTCTGATCTCCAAGGAGGTGTCTTTGCGGTCCGAGCTTTGCATCTCCCCAGACACTGTGGCATAGCTCTCTGGGTCACACACGATGGTCACTCAAGCGTGGTTTCTGGCTGCTGCTCTCAGTAAGGTGACATCACCAACGTCAATTTGCTCAACACCTGCCTCCACAGTGACCTCTGGAGAAGCCACCATTTTCACAAACGGATAGAGATTACAGACAACGACTCTTACGAGATGGAAATCAAGTCTGGCCATGTTCTCCCTATCTTCTGGAATATTACTGGCCAAGATTCCTGGGTGGACTGCGGGATGCGGGGGTTTTCACACGCCCCCTTAACATTTCCGGAAACCTTGTCATTCGGACACATCTCTGATGCTCCGGCTGGCATCTCACAGGGCTTTAGCAGTCCCTCCGGAAGCCATCACATCCAAGCCAAGCGAGGTTAAGTTCCTGGCAAACCCCACGAAACATAAATAAGACGAGCTGGCTGGGCAGCATGGCTGCAGAGGGAGGGTCCAGGTGGCAACTGTCCTTTCACTGTTCTTTGCTGTTTGACCTTCAATGACCCCTTGTGTCCACCGTCCACTTTCCTTTCTTGTTCTTCCACTTCCCTTTCTCTTTGCACAAACGCCCACCACACTCGCCAGGCCACGTGTGTTGACGCAGTGATGGAGGCAGTACAAGGGCCTTGACCGCACTCAGAAACCAGGAGAGCTAGTCTCAGGGTTTCCGGTGGGGAGGGCGCATGGAGTCTCAGTGGGTGGGGTCCAGGGCATGAAGTGGGGGCTGCCCACAGAAAGGGAGGGTGGGAACTGAAGAGACACTTCCCTTTCACAGCAGGAGGTAAATAGCTGTCAGAAAACAGAGCTTTCTACAAAGCCACATAGATCAGCTTGGAAAGGGAGGGGGGTACGGAGGAAAAGGCATGTTGGGAAGGGATTCTTTCCATCTACTCAGGTCCACCTGGGACAGCTGAATGAGGGGATGGCATGTACCCTTTGGACTTCAAAGTGGCACTTCCAGAGACTGGTTCTCCCTGGCAGCTCCCTAGCATGGGAGCCGGGCTTCACGTGGCAAACAGCCGTGAAAGGGAGAGTGAGACGGCCCGCCTGTTCTAGCACTTCCTCCTCTCGGCTCCCCTGCTCGAGCCTGGTCGAGACCCCACCTGCCCTCAGGCTGAAGTTTGGGCAACTTGAGGACTCATTAGCGAGTGTCAGTGAGGAGACCCCTAGAAAAGCCTTTCGCCTGGGTTGACCAGACACCCAAAGGACACATGACAGAGAGCTTGGGTTGACATCAGCGGGGACTCAAGCAAATATGTACTGATTCCATGAGTCACCCCAAGGTTTTCATTTGAACGACCCGGCCAGAGAATGCCCTCCTCCCATAAAGAGTTTGCATCCTGGAAACCCCCCGTGCAGTCCTAGGGGTCCCTGTCCTGTAGGGTCCCCGTGAGTCAGAATCGATGGCGGGCAGGGAGTTTGGTTTCGTTTGGGTGCATCAAAAGGAAGGGAGGTGGTGTTAGCCTGGCTCGCCCCGTCCCAGGCTGTCAGAGCCGCCCCCACCTTACTCTGGACGTGCCCAGAGGTTCCCAGAATGAAGCGGGTCCCGGGGGTGCAGGAGGGGCCCCACCATGTGCGTACCATTATCGTTGTCACGTTGCAAGTGGTTGATGATGAACGAGATGGGGTCCTTGGGCTTGTAGATGAGCAGCTGCTCCAGGATGGCCTGCGGACACAGGGCAGACACGCGGGTGGTGAGCGCTCCAGGGGGACACCTGGGACCCTGGTGGCCTGGCACCACGAATGAGGCCGAACCTCCTCGAAAACAGAAAACCACACTCATGGCCAGGAAGCTGCTTCTGGCTCACAGCAAGCCGGTGGGACGGGCAGAGCTGTGCCTGTGACTTTCCACGACGGCTTGTTCACAGGCACGGTGGGGCAGTCATGTCCTCGTGTCAATTTCATGATTGGGAGTCTAGGGGTGGAGTCTAGATGGAGATAGCCAATGAGTAGCCAATGAGGCCTCTGTGTGGGCATGGCTTTCTCCTGAGATTTCTGGGAAATCTCACGATATTTCCCAACTGGAGAAAAGAAACTTGGCTCTCAGGCTCCAAGACAATGAACCACTGACAAGACAAGATGTCAGCGTCCGAGGAACCAAAAAAACTGGAGGAGAAGCCACACGGCCTTACCCTGATGGAATCAGACCTCTGAAGCCAAAAAAGTCACAGAGAGACCCCTGCCAGTGCTGAGATGTTTCTATCACCCATGGATACTGCTGATGGACCCTGAGCCCTGGAAACGAGGAGCCATGAGGGGACCCCTGCCAGCGCCGGGACTCTGCACCCACTGGTCTGTAACTTTGTGAGTCGGAAGGAGACTTTATAGACTGATATCAGACATATGGGATAATACAGAACTTATGACCTTGGACTGGACTGGGTTGGGATGTTTTCTCAATGTTCTCTTCCTCTTGTATATAAACCTTCCCCTTATATCCCTATGCGTGTCTCTGAATTTGTTTCTCTAATCCACCCGGACTCACACACACGGGCAGACCCACCTTCTCCCGAGGGATGAATGGGAGTTTCACACTGCAGGCTTTGCGCTCAACAGCCCATGGACAATGACCACACCACCCAAGCAGTAAAAACAAAACAAGAAGCTCACTGCCCTCTGACCTGCCCTCTCTTGGACAGGGTAGAACTGCCCCATGGATTTCCAACTCTGTAATTCTTTATGGAAGGACGAAGCCTCATTTTCCTCCCGAGAAATCTCCTCATGACACCACCAAACACACCTTCAACGGAGAACCCTGCCCAGGCTGCCATCTGCCGGGGTCCCCTTGAGCAGAGGCAGGAAGGTCAGAGGTGTTGGTGTGAGGCGCCTAGAAGGGCAGAGGTGGAGTAACCATCCCCTGACTCAGCGCAGTGGGCATTCCCACGGCCACCTCCCCTTGGGGCCTCCCAGACAAGCCTTGCTGGGCTGTACCTCGCTCAATCCCGCCTCATAGATGTAGCCAGGCTGTGCCCTCGGCTCCTGCTCATTCGTCTCCTGGCTGTCTTCAATTCTGTCCTCGGTCTCCGTGGACACATACTTTCCTGACTGCAGGCACTAGGGACATGCCCTGTCCTGCACCCTGCAGACCCCAGGACGTCCTGTTGTCAGCTGCCACCCCATTGTCCTTAGCTATCCTGGCCACGGCCTTTGCCAACAGACTGAGTTCTGTGAGCCTCCCTGTCTACCCGCGCCCTCCAGCACCCGGTGCAGATGTTTGCTGGGGGGCAGGGCACCGCCATCCATCTCGTGCCCAGAGTGGGACGGAATACTTACAAGTCAATTATCCAAATAATCCCGGGATATTCTGGCCATGTAATCCCATTCAGCACACATACTGATGCACAACTCCATTACCTCCTTTATTAGTCCCAGCTCTGGTGGCATAGTCGGTGACACGTTGGCCTGCTAACCACAAGGTGGGCAGTTTGAAACCACCAGCTGCTCCACAAGAAAAAGATGAGGTTTCTGTTCCCACCAAGAGTCACAGTCTTAGAAACCCAGCGGGGGCAGCTCAACTCTGTCCTGTAGGACTGCTGTGAACGGGAACCCCCTCCGTGGCAGTGAGATTAAGGGAAAGCAAGGAGCCCTGGTGGCGCCATAGGTTGGGTAAACTTCAAGGTTGGGGGTTCAAGCCCATCAGACACCCCGTGGGGGAAAGACCAGCTTGTCGACTCCCATAAAGACTTCTAGTCTTGGGCTGAGCCCCGGTGGCGTAGTGGTTGTGCGCGGGACTGCGGCCCACGGGGTTGGAGGTTCAATTCCAGCAGTGGGGCTGGGCCTCCTACTTCCACCACCAGAGAGCAGGGATGCCCTCCCCAAAAAACAAAATAACGAAAAAAAAGACTTCTAGTCTTGGGTTGCTACTGTTGAAATCAGCTCACTGCGGGTGGGCTTGAGCTTTGGGAATTACTTCATCAGTGGAAAAGCGGTTCCAGAGTCCTAGAACACACCACACCAAAAGGAAACATCGAAGCTGCTAGGAGCTGGACTGCTATCAGGGGGAGCATACTCCTGCTGCAGGACAAGCAGGGGGCGGATTTAGCCCCTGTGGGACAAAGGGAGGCAACAGAAGATCAACAAGTTACAGGAAGTCCTGGATCAAGCCCTGCGTTGCATACCCTCAGCAAGCCCTTCCCCTCTCCAGACCTCAGCTTCCCCACCTATCCAATGACAAGGGTAGGCTCACCCGTGCCTCGGGCACCACCTTGTATACCGGGAACTGGTACGAGACCAAGCTCCAGGCTCCCAAGTCGACACGGACTCCCAGCCACCCTCTAGGACAGTGTAGACCTGTCCCTGTGGGCTCCCAAGGCTGTAACTCTGTGTTTGCTTGTTTTCCAAAGCCATTTTATGGGCCGCCCACAAGTAGAGATATCGTATCTCCTTCCATTGTTCGATCACTGCTCCCACAGTTTCCAAACATTCTTTTTCTTTCCCTTTTACCGCCTCCCACCACTGTACCCACCCCCGAAACCCTGATTCTATTTGCTGCCCCTCGAGCTCCATCAATCCTGGGTTTCATAGACGGAAAAACCGCAGAACAAACATTCGAGAGACCAAATTCAGGGACCAAATTCAGCTGAGGTAAACTCCAGTAGGAAGAAGCACATCACCCAGGAAATGGTGAAAAGCACATCAGGCCCAGCGTGCACCAGAGGGGCATCAACTGACAAGGTGTAGGCAGTTTGAGTCAGGCATATCAGTTTGATCTCCCACAGTCCTCTCTCCGAGGCACTCTGGTAGCCAGTTTCTTCTCACCCCGCTATTATGGAGAGAGGGAGCTCGCCAGAGGCCTCTTTTCTATGGTGCTCCCACAAATGTATCTGAGGCTCCCGCTGTCATCCACAGCCTTCTGCAAAGCAGAGTCTCACCATGTAGGCGCTGATTCCGTTCCCTCCTTGGGTCATTGGTGTTGGTGTGCTTCTTCCACGAGGATTTAGTTGGCATCTCACTCAGATGGCTGCTTGTTTGGAGATGATCCTTTAAGACCCCAGATGTTATTTTCTTTATTTATTTTTGGTTGTTTTGTTTTTGTTTTTGTTTTGTTTTGGCATCACTGCTCTCCGGTGGTGGGAGTAGGAGGCCCAGCCCCACTGCTGGAATTGAACCTCTGTCCCAGTGGGCCACAGTCCTGCGCACAACCACTACATCACCGGGGCTCAGGCCCCAGATGTTATTTTAACAAGTAGTCGGGCACCATCTAATTTCTTCACCACACTTTGCTATAGCACCTGTAGCTCCTGGGTTCCCTTCCCAGGAGCAAGCACCCAGCAGGACCATGAAGGAAGAACTAATTGTTCTTAAGTTGGAGCTAGGATTTAGTGGGAGCCCCAAACACATTCCTGGATCTATATTCTTAAGCTACCTGTGGTTCCCTTTACAAACCTCATCAATTTAGGGTAGTGATCAATCAACTTTTTGGGGCATAAAGATCTTCCATGAATATTTGTCTTTGATTAATCCCTGGTACTAATTTTTTAAAATTTTTGTTGCTTTTATTTTTCTTATGCAGGAGAAGCATACTACTACTCAAGCTCATCATAAGTTAGATACTCCTGAGAGCTCCTTTATCAATGTAGCGTATGATGGATGTATTCCTGCTCCTACAGGAATGAGGAACAGACATTTCCATATGCAAGGTACTAATTTTTTAAAGCACAGTTGAGAGAGGGATATTGGACCAACGTAGGCTAACTCCTTACCACAGTACCTTTATTATTCCCTTGTACAGAATCAGTCCTTTCCTGGCTGGACACTATTTATGCAAACAATGGGAGTCAGTGGCCAGGGAAACTTTACAATAATATCCACCGAGAATGTCCATCACAGGTTTGCGGGAATATATAGCTTAATACCACATCTAGGGCACTGACGTAGCAAGATCACGATTATCCACCTAACATCAGTTCAACAGTCTGGCACAGCTGTGTCTTCTGCTTCCTCTGACACCAGGACTCTCAGTCTGAAGTCCTTGATGAGTGTGTCTGAGGCAGAGGCTTGTTGGGTGAAGATAGGACTTTTCCACAATTATATCTCCTCTAAAATATTAAGCAAATATTTGTAACTATTTGCCAGCATTCGGTAGGAGGTCAGAGGTTCCAGCCTGCCAAACGATGACTGCAGGGCCCACGCCCTGCTTGTACATCACAGTCGATTGTCTCTCCCTGGAGCCTGCTAACCACCAGTCTGGTCCCAGTCAGCGGGTTTCACACGCTACGGTAAATGATCTCTGAAGAGTCAGAGATCTAGTCAAAGCTGTTCAGTCTGGGGTCTGGTCTTGTCACATACCTCCCTTTGCTGTTCCGCGTATGCCCCTAGATCATCCCTCATTGCTGCATTACCTATAGCATAACCCTTTGCTGTGGTGTATGTCCTTACCTGTAATTAGGGGACTTGCATGTCATCAAAAGGTACAGACGGCTTCGTCAGAATAAAGGCGCTGTCTCACCCTCTCCCCCAACCACCCTCCTCCAACTCCTCTCCTCCTTCTCCTCCCCCTCATTCTCTCTCTCCACGTGGCCCACCAAGCGGGGCTGAGGTGAGCATGCTGCCATGAAATGTGTCTGACTCCATCGGTTTTTATCTTTCCTATGACTTTACGATAATCTTTAATTAGTATCGCTGTACCGTCGTGCCTACCAGACCCGTGACGGTATGTTAGAGGTCGGTTACTCTGACAGAGGCCAGGGCACCCAGTGAAGCTTCTGCTTCAGATCTCACGGATGCAGCGGAAGCTGTCACTCTCACCTTCCTCCCACCTATCGGCTGGTGGTTTCAAACTGCTGACCTGGCAGTTAGTAGCCCAGTAATAGGTAATCACTATAGCCCCGCTCCCTGCCAGTGGTACAAGGTGACTTGAAATGGCTTGTCAATTTCACTTTTACCCTCAAATAGCTGTGCTTATTTTAATATATATGAGAAAAATAGGTAGGGCAACAACTTATGATTCTAAGGATTATTTGAGGATGAGACAAAATTGTTTCCATTTTTAAAAGTGAGTTTATTTATTTATTTAGGCATCACTGCCCTCTGGTGGTCGTGGGAGCTACCCAGTGGTGCTCCTGAGAGCCACCGCTGGATTTGAACTGCCAAGCCCCCGGGCCGCAGCCCCATACTCAACCACTTACGCCACCGGGGCTCAGGCCAAAAGTGAGTTTATTTTGAGGAAAAATATGAATCCTGGTTAAAGCTGATAAAATGTAAATACAGCCTACAGTCTAGTTGATAGCGTGATAACACTGTCAATGTCCTGGTTCAACATATACTATAATTGTATAAGATGTTACTCTAGGATAACAGTTCTCAATCTGGGGGTTGAGACCCTTTTGGGGGTCAAACGACCCTTTCACAGGGGGTCGCCTGATTCATAACAGTAGTAAAATGACAGTGATGAAGTAGCCACAAAAATAACTTCCTGGTTGGCTGGGGGGGTCACCATCACACGAGGAGCTGTAGGAAAGGGCCACGGCGTGAGGAAGGTTGAGAACCACTGCCCCGGGGGACGCTGGATGCAGGGTGCGCCCAAACTCTGCTATTTTTGTAAACTTCCTGTGAGTGGGCCTACATTTATGTCAAAATTTAAAATGTTAAAAAAAAAAGGTGGGAGGGAGAAAATGGTCAGAAAAATGAAATAAAACATAAAGGGAGCATCAAACCAAGCTAAACTCACTGTCCTCGAGTCAGTGCTGACTGAGGTGGGAGAAATGGGGAGGGCTCACGTAGAAAGAAAAGGTTTTGAAAATGATGATGGCAACATAGGTACAAATAAATGCGCCTGACAGGACAGATGTATGAGTGGATGGTGATAAGAGCTGCAAGAGCTCCCAATAAAAGGATTTTTTTAAAAGTCAGTATTGACGGCTGAGCCCCGGTGGCGTAGTGGTTGTGCGCGGGGCTGCGGCCCACCGGGACGGAGGTTCAATTCCAGCAGTGGGGCTGGGCCTCCGAGTCCCACCACCGGAGAGCAGTGATGCCCCCCAAAAAGAAAAAGGTCAGTATTGACTCATAGCGCAGGTGAGAACTTCACCTGTGAGCTTCTGGGACTGTCCCTCTTCCCCACCCCACCCCATCACTGCCCTGGTGGGAGCAGGGAGCCCAGCCTTGCTGCTGGAGAGCTGCTGCTGGATTTGAACCGCCCACCCTGTGGGCCGCAGTCCTGCACACAACCACTGCGCCACCGGTGCTCAGTGAGACTGTAACTCTTTTATTTATGTATTTAGGCATCACTGCCCTCTGGTAGGAGGGGGAGGCCCAGCCTTGCTGCTGCTGGATTTGAACTGCCAAGCAGGCCGTAGTCCCGCACTCCGACCAGTATGCTACCAGGGCTCAGCGACTCTAATTCTTTACATGGAGCAGAAAGGCCCATTTTTCTCCAATGGAGCTGCTGGTGGTTTCAAACTGCTGACTCTGTGGATCGCTGGCCCGTGCGTAACCGCTGCACCCGTGCACAAGCGAGGAAAGAGTGCAGACAAGGGCCTGAAGCTTTCTTGAGCAGCTCCTTGTTCAGGAATCACCGCGGAAGACACACCAGGAGCTCCAGCACAGACCAAGTGCCTCTAGCAGCCGCTGCCATCACCAATAGGTTCTAATTCATGCAGCTGGCTCATTTCTTTATTTATGACTGAGCACCCAAATGAATTTTGGAATTTTCTTTTCCTCAACGACTAACTCTTCCTAGAAAGGAACAGATTCCGGTTTCTTGGTCTGAGCACCGGTCTCCTAGGTCCAGGTCAGAGGGGTGGAGGGTCCAAGGACCACAAGAAGTCACCGCAATCGTGCCTCTGGGGACGAGGTGTCCCTAAAGGAAGCAGACAAATGTCCTGGGAACTGGGCTCCCAGTCCCCTTTGGCCCTCAGAACCTTTGGGTGGCTGGGAGTGCTTCCTGTCCTGAGTCTTCAGGGTTGGGAAGGAACGCTGGGGAAGCCATGGATTGCGCTGGGCACCCAGGGGAGACTGAAGCCCAGGAGGTGTGCTTCAAGGGAGAGCTGTCTCACTCCCATGGCCCCAGTGAGAGCAGTAGGGTGGGGAATGCTGCTGCCTAAACCTTTGGTCCCTGATGTCAGTCACCTGGGCCGAGGGCAGCCCTGGCTCCAAGGCTTGTTCACAGAAGGGAAGCTGAGGACCGGAGGGGAAAGGGAGTTGGCTGTCAGTGACCATAAAGTTCGCCATCGGCAGAGCCAGGTGCTAAACTGGTCAGGCCTGCCTGCCTCCCTGACTCCTTCCGGGGACCCAAGGGGCCAAACCCGGGCGGGGAAGGGGGGGGTCGGTACACAGGGCGTCTTCGGGGGTCAGATAACTCAAGGGGTGGCCATATAAGAACCGGACACCTCGAGTTGGTAAGTCTTGTGGCTAACACCCATGACACGCGACGCGACTTGGCCCCGGCCTGTGGGGAAGCCACCGTGCACCCCGCTATGGCGACAGGGGCTCCCCCGCGGCTGTGTGTGTGTGTGTGTGTGTGTGTGTCGCGACAGGGCCGGGTCACCTGCATCATCTCGAAGACGTGGTTCGTCTCCCCGTACTCGGGCATTTCCGGGGGGATGCGATGCGGGGCCGTGGTGGCATCCATGCTGCCGAGGGGCGACCGGCTCCGCTCCCTAGTAACCGCCGTTGCTAAGGCCGCCCCCTAGTAACCGCCGTTGCTAAGGCCGCCGCGCAAACCCGTGCGTCATCGCCGCGCACCAGGGCCCCGCCCCGCGAGCCTCGGAGCGCGGGTGTCGGTCCCCAAACTCTCCCCGCCGTCGCCACCGCCGCCTCCACCCCGACCCCCCCCACCAGGGCGCTCGGCGGCGCCGGCCAGGTTCGCGCGCCTTCGCGGGCCTCGGTGTGCTGGTGTGCATGGGCAGGGGTGGGGGTGGGTGCGGGGGTGCTCACGGGGAGACCCCGCGACCCCTCCGAGGGGGGGGGGTCAGCACTTCCCTGTCCCAGCCCGGGAACACGGGGTCCGCTGCCCCCCGAGGCGGCTGAGTGAGACGTGGGGCCGGGGCGCCGGGGAGGGAGGCGTGTCCACGGGCACGGAGCACCCCCTCCCGCACCCACCGGAGCCCCCGCGGACCCGGCCGCGGGCCCCCGGGGCGGGGCCGGCCACGTGATCCGATTGCCATGGCAGCGGCAGTAACAATCCCGGCCGCGCCCCACCCTCCCTGCCTGGGTGCCCCAGCCCGCTCCAGCGCGCCCCCACCCTCCAAGTCCTGGGACCGGCCTCTCCGCCCCTTGGGGCCGCAAACACCGGAGGAGCCGCTGCAGCTTCAGGACGCACTGGGAGGCGACGGCTGCAGTAGGGCGAGCAAGATTCCAGCGTGCTGGGGGCCCCAGGAGCGCCCTGGAATTCGGAACTGGGAGTTAGGGGACAAAGGTGAGGGGTGACGGGAGAGGACTGGAAGGCGGACAGGAGGTGTCACTGCTGCCCCCGGGGCGGGGTGGGATTTGGGGGGAGAAAGGAGCCCCCGAGTCCCTGGAATTTCCCGTGGACTCAGGGAAGCCTGGTAGTAGGAGCAACACTGAGCGGCAATAAATAAACACCAGCCAAGGAAGCCCACGGACTGCGGGTGGGTTCAGAGCAGCCCTACATAGGGCTTCCGAGACGACTCTTCACCAGGGCAGAGGCCCTCAACTTTCCCCTTCAGAACAGCCCCTGGGTGGGAACCCCAGCCCTTCTGGTTAGCAGTCCAACGCTTATGGAACAGCGCCACCAGTCCTCGGCTAGTAAGAGTAGCAACTCCTGTTTGTGAGCTCACACCCGCACATAATGGAGAGGGAGCTCGTATGGCAAAATCATTACCCAGTAGACAGTCCCTAGTTCAAATGCTATGGAGTCCTGGGGGATGTCCTGATTACCTTGTTGCGCTGCTAACTTCAAGGTCAGCAGTTCGACACCACTAGCCCCTATAAGGAATCGGAAATTCACGGGGGGGGGGGGGGGGGGGGCAGCCGACAGTTCTACCCTACCCTATAGGATTGCTAAGAATCAGCATCAATTGGGCGGCAGTGAGTTGGGGTTTTTTTAGTTCCCGGCACCACCTCTTACTGTGAGCTTTAATCAACTACTCGATCGCTGGGTCCCCTACTTAACCTTCCTGGTGAAACCAGGTCGTAGACATGAACTGTGCTGTAGGAAAGAGGCCCTGGTGGCACGGAGGGTCAGGTGCCGGGCCGCTCACCCAAGGTGCGAACCCACCAACCGTGCACGCTGAAGGATACCGGGGGCGTCAGCTTCCCTGCACGTTCCCAGCCTCAGAGCCCCCCCCGGGGAGCCGCCCCCCCCTCTGGCCTCAGGCTCGCTATGAGTTGGGAAAACTTGAGGCTTGGGCTGTGGTACATAGTAAGCATGTAATACGTGAGGCATACCATTCATTTCCTCTGAGTTCATCCCTGCAGCAGCCCTGTGAAACAATACATGCCATGGAGTGGGTTCAAGCTCATGGCGACCCTCTCTGTGTACCATAGGACGAGGCATGGCCCGGCCCTGTGCCATCCCACGGTTGCTGCGGCTTGAGCCCCTGGATACAGCCACGGCGTCCGTCCATCTTGTTAAGGGTCTCCCTTTGTGTTGCCCTTCTATCTCACCGGGCATCGTGTCCTTTTCCAGGGGACTGGTCTCCTCTGATGCTGTGTCCAGTGTCTGTGTGGCAACGTCGATGGGCATTCTGACTGAACCTGCAAGTCAGCGTTGTGCTTCTGGCGGGCCCTGGGGCTTTCAGGAGGTTTTGTCAACCCGAATGCGTTGATTCCTCTCTGGGCTTCCTCGTTCGCGTTTCGCAGACCAACAAAATTAAGCGGATCAGCGAGAGGACTAGTTTAGGCAAGGCCTGGCCTCTGCCTGGGCCTCATTCTTTACCAGCCATTATTCCGGGAGCGTTAGAATGTGAAAGTCCTGTGAAAAAGCTCGAATCTAACATCCGGATTTCCTAGAGGAATAAACCGATGCCCAGAAAGCAGGGAAATGTGGGCCAGGGCCACCGCGAGGTCCAAGAGACAGAGCTAGCGCTAAGGGTCCTGACCCCGAGGCCAGAGCCTTTTCCACCAGCCCAGAGATGCTCCCTCCAACGGCACAAGGCTGCAGCTGTGCCTCCCCCTCAGCAAACCCCTTCTTCAAAGGGAGCACACCTCGGTGGGCTTGTCAAACTCAATGGCGAAGGCAGCTGGGGAAGAAAAAGGCAGCCCTCTCCCCGCAACAGAGAGCCCACCAACCAAGCCGGCAATTTGCACCGGAGTGGTTCTTTGCATCCTGGGCGCTTCTGAAACACTTGCCTTTCTCCTCATTTATTTTAAGCCCTAGGCACTTTTCATACCACGATTTAATCTTCTGTAGCAGCCTGGAAAAATACAAATCAATTAAAGCCTAAAACCTATTGGGTAATCATTTTCCCCTGCCTCTCCCCCCCTCACCCCCCCCCCCCCCCCCATAGGGAGGTGCCTCTCATCCAGAAGAGCGTGGCCGCGGAGGCTTGCTTTCAGGCGCGCTCACTTTGGATGGCTTCTGACAGCTCTTCTCGCACTCCTGGCGGTGCATGTCGCCGGTGGCTAGGATCAAGAACCCAGTCCGTTTTGCTTGCAGGGGCTCTTGGGGACACCAGCCAAGGCTGTGTCCCTGGGGAACCGGGCAGCCCCAGGAAGCCCCCAAAGGGTAACAGGGAACGAGGCAGGCAAGGGTACCCCAGCAAACACTCGGCGTGGTGGCTTTGGGATGGGGAATGAGAACGGCTGGCTCTGGGCTGTGAGGGGCCGTGGTGACGCAGTGGTGTCCCGCAAGCCGTTTGAAAACCCGGGAGAAAGATGAGGCTTTGCACCCCCGTAGTAAAGCATTCCTCTCTTGGAAACCCACGGGGGCAGTTCTGCCCTCTCCTACGGGTCCCCATGAGCCAGCAGCAACTTAATGGTAGTGAGAGCCCAGGGCTACAGCCAGTAAATGACCCCTAGGAGGGACCGGACATTTTTTCAGGCCCTGGTATCTCCCCTTTCCCTGCCCCAGTAACTGCTATCTGGCTTAGTGGTTCTTTAAGGATCACCGGAGAAGTGTCCACATTACAAAGTCGGGCTGAGCTGAGGGGGACATTTTGGCTTCTCTCCTGACTACATGTTTGCCTTCTGTTTTCTCACCTGTCTTTGTGAAGTACATAGTGGTGTC
>PVJH01037681.1:0-17736 GCA_004026705.1 Nesogale talazaci | reverse complement strand
TCTGGGGTCTTAAAGGCTTGAGTAAACAAACGGCCATTCAGCTCAGAAGCAATAAAGCCCACACGGAAGAAGTACACCAGCCTGTGTGATCATGAGGTGGTGAAGGGATCCAGTGTCAGGCATCAATGAGCTAAAATTATATTATTATTAATGAGGGGGAGTACAGATTGGGGACCCAAAACCCATCAATAGGTGAGGTGACATCCTTTTGCAGAGGAGTTACAAGGAGGAGATGAGTCAGTTAAGATACAGGGAAGGAGCTATGAAATATGCAACCTTCCTCTAGTTCCCAAATGCTGCTTCCCACCCACTATCATGACCCCAACTCTACCACATAAATCCAGCTAGACCAGGAGATGTACAGTGAAGTTGGAAACATGGGAAGCTTAGGATAGATGGTCCATCAAGACTAGTAATAGGAGTGATAATACCAGAGGGTGGAGGGATGGAGGAATAGAAAGGGAGAACCAGCTTCAGGGATCTATATGTAGCCTCCTCTCTGGGACACGGACAACAGGGAAGCGACTGTTGGGACACATTGTACAGTGTACAGTATGAAAAAAATAACAATTTGTAAATTACTAAGAGTTCAAGGGAAGGGAGGAGGAAGGGTAATATAGGGAGCTGATACTGGGGGTCTGGAGGGAGGGAAAATATTTTGAGAGTGATGATGGCAATGGGTGTGTAAAAGTGGCCTGCATACAACTGATGTTGTTAGGGATTGTGATGTGAGTTGTATGGGCCCCCAATAAAATGGTTCATTAAAAAAGGGGGGTGGGGGAAGGGGAGGTTTTTTTTTAAAGAGGAGCATGTACCAAGGGCTCAAGTGGAAAATGTTTGGAAATGTATGTGGAAGCATGTGTGCAAATGTGCTTGATACAAATGATGTACTGAATGTTGTAGTGGCTGTAAGAGCCCCCAATAAAATTATTAAAAAAAAGAAAGAAAGAAGGAACAGATCTAAAGTGATGTCAGAAGAGACTGAAATTTGACACACGATTGAATAGAAAGCAGGTAATGCACACTGAAGAAATGATAATGCAGAAGAACTAAACAGACATTTTCAGAGGGAAGTTCTGAAAGACAAAACAGAACAATGAAATGATGTGTGCAATTATCTTTAGTTTGAGAGCCAACAAATAAGAATACACTTAGCATAGGTGAATCTGAATTATTTGAACAACAATCAAAGTCTCTATTTCAGTATTAAAGGATATAATATGGATATGGATATAACATTAAGCAAAACAAGAAGAATTAAATGAAAATGGAGTTAGTACATTTATACTATAAAACATTATATTATAAAACATTATACTAGAAAGTACTGGTCAACATTTAGCAATTTCAATAAATAGCATATGATCCATAACAAATGGTATAGAAGGATGATGTCCAAGCTACACTGAAGGCATTAGTGAAAAACATTGATAAGAATTGACAGAATAGCAATCAACATATTTCAGCAGCTGATGCAACACTCATAACTCATAACTCATTTATGCCAGATATTTGCAAGACACCTAATGAAAAAAGATCCACATTTGTTCCTCTTGTACAGAAAGTGGTTCAACAGAGTATGGAGCTTATCTAACAATTTCATTCATACCACATGCAAATAAATGCTGCTGAAGGTAATTCAAAACTGTTGCAACAGTACACTGATAGGGAAATGCCAGAAAGTCAAGCCAAGTTCTGAAGAGGACTTGGCTAGAGGGAAATCATTGCTGATGTCAGAGTGGTCATGGCTGAAAACAAATAACAGAGGTTGTTTACTTGTGCTTCATTGACTATGCAAAGGAATGCATAGATGATAGGAAACTGAGAATAGCATTGGCGAGAGATGAGAATTTCAGAATACTTCATTGTGCTCACGTGAAAGCTGCACCCGGACCAAGAGGCATTCCTTCCCACTGAACAAAACATGGCTTAAAATCTAGAAATTATGTGTCAGAATTTCACCTCATTAGTTCAACCTCTCCGCTCTGCAAATAATCCTAAAAAGTGTTTTACATGTAGGAGAATGAGGAAACAATAGTCACATCTGATCTGCAGGTGACACGATTTTGCTCGAGGACTGGGAGGAAAGCAATAAGCACTTGCTGCAAAAGTCAGATGGCAGTGTTCAGTGTGGATTTCAAATCAATGTAAAGAACATTAAAATTCTCTCAACTAGAATAATAGACGACATCATGAGAACCAGCAGCAACTTGAGTTGTCATAGGTTTAATTTTGCTGGGCTTCATAATCAGCTCTCAAACAACAGTCAACAAAATTACATTTATTACATTTCACCCATAAAAAATGTCCCTTACAATTTACTTAGTGATCACCTAAGAACTTTATATCCAAAACATTCTTATAGCATATGGAGGTAGAGTGATCACACAAAGGAAATCATTTGTACTACTGCTTGTTTTGCCAGGTGAATGAATAAGTTCTTATTCATTATAAATAATTTTACTTAAAAATCAGTAAGCAAAAATTGAGTAAATAAAGGGAAAAAGAGAAACAGTTATTCCAAATGGGATATTTCTCCACAATCTCCAAAATGAAGACTTCAAGGAAAACAACAAACAGTGTGTTTTTGCCAATAATAAAATTTGAGCTAGTCGAGATTGGATGTAATATCACAGAAGACTATATCCTATCAAATTGTTGGAAAATATTTGAAAAATATTCTTCAATTGCCCACACAGATAACTATAAGGACAAATTAAAAAAATTCCAATTTAAAGGCATATTTTATTAGGTTTATTGTGAAGGTAAATATATGAATGTTCAAATGTTCATGGAAAATGTAATTAAAAAGCAATGATTTCCCCACCTGGGGGAGAAGGGGAACAAACAACAGAAACTGTTGGGGAAAGAAGACAGCTGTCAGTGAAATACGTGAAAATAATAAAAATTTATAATGTATAAAGGGATTATGAGGATTTCATTGGAGAGGGATGGTTAAAAGAGGAGCTGATACCAGGGACTCAAATATAAAGTAAATATTTAGAAAGTAATGACTGCAGCATATGTATAAATATGCTTGATACAATTGATATATGCATTGTTATAAGAGCTGTATGAGCCCCCAATAAACATGTCTTTAAAAAGACAATTTCCCCCCCAGAACTTATTAAAGTCCTCTTAGAAGAGCATAGTTGTACCCTAATTCATACAATGGAAAATTTGAAGTAATGTAAACCTATTTCAATATTTTAATAATCTTTTACTTTGGAAGATATACTTTCCACAAAACCAGTTATTATAAGAGTATGTTTTACAATTTTTGTGTATACAAACATGTAACCATGAAGGTTCTCAGCTTTAATTTATAATATCATAAATATCATTAGATATAAGCATATGGACAAGAGTTTTCTGGATTCTCAATATTTTATGAGAACCTAATTATATCATAAGAAAAAATGCTTGAAATTTGTTTCTCTAGACAATAGTTAGACTTATATTTTAAAATGCCAGATATTCCAGGAAAAAAATCTAAACATTTTCCCAATGTTTGCAGCATCTAATGTGCTCTATTGCAAATTTCCTACACATATTTCTCCTCAATGATAATAATTTAGCCAGTGTGGTCTTTTAGCTTCTCCAATATGTCCGGGTTTGTTCCATCATGAAGACATCCACCAGACAGCTTAGAATATTCTTCTCTGACATCATGTGTACTCAGTTCACCCACTAGTTTAAAATCGCAGATTAATGTCATCATTAAAAGGAATCTTCCTTGATGTCTCAATAGAGTATAGTAATCCTATAAAGAGATATAATTGTTCTACATAGCACATGTTAAAGCAACCCACATAGAATTGAAGGATCTATAATTTTTTTAAAATAATGAATTCCATTGCTTTCCATCCATTAGAGAGTTGGTTCTGTTGAAAGAGCGACTTTATCTATCTTGCTTCCAACTCAGTCCTTAGGGTCTAAATAACCCTGGTTTATGGTAGACGCCAAATACATTTTTTATAAGTGAAAGAATAATCATATAGTAGATTTGCTGCAAAAATTTCAGAGGTAGAGAAAATTCAGGACAGATAAAAATGTATATTTTGGTGAGGAAAGCAAGAAAGAAAAATCTTGAGACATATTTCCTAGCTTCTTATATTATAATCTAAATCCTTACATAAACAATAACTAGAAAGAAGTAGAATCTAAAAGTAATTGTGGTGTTGTCAACTTCTTTATGTCTGCTTTTGGCATGCTGCTCAGTACTTATGCTTCCTATGGTGCAGAGTTCAAAATGACACAGGGTTAGGAAAGCAGCAACTACTGATGCAAGTCACTGGGAGCAAACCCAGCTTCCCGTGATGTGTACCCCAGTGTAAACTCTGGACTAGGCTATGGAGAGAGATGGAAGTGTCCACGACTCTCCTCTCAGCTAACCACAATTGTGAAATCAATTTGATTTTTATTTAGCAATGTTTGTTGGTGTTTATATTCTAAGGATTTGCTCCTGCTGATGGAAGCAGAAGTGGAAGACAGCAAGTAATGAAATGTACCTGTGAGAATAATTCTATGTCATAGTAGGTGAAGGGGAAATTTTGTCCGATAATATCAGAAAGGAATCTAAAAGTATGTGCTAGCAGATATACATAAGAATAAGGAAACAATCTCAACCCCATCTGGCATTCAATTGCTTCTTCATCTAATCAAATTATCTGCAAACAAAGACCTTCAAATAATTAAGAAAAAGTTTTCCTGCTGACTTAAATGGTGTATGGAAAGAAGATAGAATGACCACCACACTGTGACAAAGTGTGTTGTTGGTGGCATTTATAATAGAAGGGGGAGGACATCCAAACAGCAGTCTTTGACATTAATCAATATTGATTTAGAAAATTTCTACAAAGTTCTACTACATGGCTTGACAAGAGTACCACAGGGCACGTTTCACTAAGCAAAAATTTATATTAGAAAGGATTAGAAAATCACCAATAGATGCTCGTTGATGATAGATTGATAGATAGATAGATAGATAGATGCTCATTGCTGAGCATCAAAGAACCAAAAATATGAGGAAAATTAGAACAATTTCCCAGTCTTTAAAGAAAGATTGTGAATTTCATCAAATAACTTTAAATTATTTCTCTCATGATTTTTCAGATATCCTTTGTTAAAGAGAAATCTAAAATAGAATATGTGGTAAAATCAATAATGCTTCATGAAAAATTTATGATGGCAGTACACCCCCAAAATCAGCAGCTTATGAACGTACAACTTAGTTGTACAAGAACAAACAAGTCAATGTTGAAGGTGGGTCCCATAACGATAATCTATATCAATTTGTAATACAAAACTAATCTTATTTGTGCCTGAATTGAAGTTGACAATTATAACAGAAAAAATATCCAATGTCACAGTTATTACAATATGTTCACCAAACACAATTCTGACTGAAAATTTAAAGGGAGGTGTGTCAGTCTGGGTAGACTAGAGGAACAAATTCATAGACATACATGTGGATATAAGGACAAAGTTTATATATAAGAGAAATAGGACATTAAGAAAGCATGCCAATCCAGTCCAGTACGAAGTCATAAGTCCAATATTAGCCCATATGCCCTATATCAGTCTATAAAGTCTCCTTCCAACTCATGAAGTCACAGGTAGTGGGTGCAGAGTCCTGGCACTGGCAAGGGTCTTCCTGTAGCTCCTCACTTCCAGGACTCAGGAATCATCAACAGCAACCAGTGGTGGTAGAAGCAACTCATCGCTGGCAGGGGTCCCCACGTGGCCTCTCCAGCTTCAGAGGTCTGGTTCCATCAAGGCCGAGCTGTGTGACTTCTTCGGCTCCTTAGACGTTGCCATCTTGCCTTGTCTGTAATTATTTATCTCTGAGACAAATCCATGATTATTCATCTCCACCAAAACTGGAGAGATAGTTTCTCATCTTCATGAAGGAAATATCATGAGATTTCCCAGAAGTCTCAGGAGAAAGCCATGCCCACACAGAAGCCTTATTGGCTACTCAATGACTATCTCCAGATTAACAGGCTAGACACCACCCTTACATCTCAATCATGAAATTAATGTAAGCACATGACCACCACAGGAGGTATATTTGTTACTCATATGGGTGCTAAAATTATTGTACCTATATCAAGTACATACCAAAGTGGAGCTCTCACAGGAAATTTTAAACAAATAGAATAAAAATCTCGGAGTATTTTTCTCAAGAATTATAACAGGGATGAAGCATGATTTTAACACCATGAACCTGTAGACAAACCGCTATCAAAATAATGTATACCAAAGATGAAAGTGGTTCATTCAGTGCATGTAAATCAATCAAGAGCAAAGTGTATGGAGCAGTTTATTGTTGTTGTTTGTTGACTTTTTTGAGCTTGAGAAAGTCAAGGCTGCAACAGAAAATCACTCAGGAAAGCTCCGACAGAGTCCTTCTCCACAATGACGCTGCTCTTTAGGGATGGACTATATGGCTAGAAACATCTCTTGCCAAAATACTTTTAACTCTAAGATTATGTTGAAAAAAAGTTTATGCTTTTGACTTATTTGTATTACTATTTTATATACCATGTAATACATTGGTTTTATATTCTATTTTATTCCTTTTAAAAAACATTTCATTAGGAGCTCTTACATATGCTATTACAATCTATAATTCCATTAGATCAAGCATAATTATACAAATGCAGTCATGATCACTTTCAATATATTTTCTTTCTTCTTGAATTTTGTGATATCTGTTCCCTTTATCCCCCACTTCACCCTGCCATCTCGTATACCATCCAGTGTATCCTATCATCTAAAATTCTGTTGTTCACTCCCCTAAAGTGGGGTTATACATTCTTTATTGCTAGTAGTTTCCCTTTCCTCTCTTACCCCCATTTCTTCCTGTGCCCTCAGGGAATCTTTACTCCCATTACTGTTTCTGATGGGTTTATCTATACTGCATTTCATGCATTGAAATATCTTGATTGTATAAGTGTTCCTACACAGGTCTAGCATGTTTTGAGACAAACTAAGGCCATAATAGTCAGATGAGAAAATATTACATAACTGGGGGATCATTATCAATGCTGTTCCACACCCTGTATATATCATCTCCGGACATTTGAAGGTGAAGACACTAGCCTAGGAGGCTGCTGTTGACAGATTGAAGAAAAAAAGGAACTCTATGGCATGTTGAATTTTGAGCTAGTGGCTTGTGCCCGAGGCTAGAAAAAATTGGAAGGTGGAAGGAGCTCCCCACTCTAGGACTGAAGTGTTCAAGGGAGCCAGCCGGCAGACTGAAATGCTTGCTAGGTGACCACCTGGATGCACTCGTTGCATGGAAGTGAAAGAAATATATCAATAAATAGATAAGTTGAGTTGGCCACTGACACCTGTGGACCTGGTTCACAATGAGTAGAGGAGAAAGTGAGAGCACGTTGACTAATCTGAAGTCTATGACCTAGCCCAAGGAGTCTCGCATTGTTGAGAATGTGTGACAGTGCTCATGGCCCAAAGGCAAGTCAGCCAATGGGCACCCTGGGGAGGTTAAGTGAGGCAGCCCACACTGAATTGACCAGAACCTGACCAGATAAAGAGAAGATATCTGAGCCTGTGAACTGGTGCATATTGCTGCTGACTTTATTGATGGCCTTTCCTGATTTAACTTCACTTATGAATTCTTACTTCACAAGTTTCCAGTGGGAATGAAGATTTTCCACATCAAATTATGATTGTATGCTCAGAGCACTGAATTGATGTAAGTGGACAGTATAGGAACTGGATACCCCAAATTTGCTGGATAAAGGCAGAAAGAGGCAGGCTTACAAAGGTACATTGGTTGGGGAATATATATTCAAAGGATTAAGGTGTAGGTGTTACTTAACTGCAATTGCAAGGCATAGAATATTGTTGTATCGTTAAGTTATATAATATTATATTTAAATGAGGCTTTGGTACATTTTGAGTTGTGTGCATTTTAGTTTTATCCTTGTAGGTATAAATATGATATTCTTCTTACTATTTTAATAACTCTTTTAATATCTAAAGCATCATATAGAAGTGTCAAGCTAGCAAGGGGTGGCCTGTGACTGTTACATAATATTTCACCAACTTGCAAAGGAGTGGGGTATAGCCTGTCAATCATGTTGCAGCTTGATGATTTTATCTAGAGTGCAATGGAGATAAATACTGTGTCTCTCTGAAAATAAGACACTGCCTTATATTTCTTTTTCCTCAAGAAGACACACTATGGCTTATTTTTAGGGGATGTCTTATTTTTAGTATGTCTAGCACAGCAATTGACATTTATTCAAATATAGTTCAGTTGTCGTCTCCTGGATCAGTGCAGAGTCAAAAGGCAGCCATGGCTTGACACGTCCCCTGAGGACACACAGCACCTGAAGTAGAGCCTCCTGCCCCTCACTTCCATTTTCTATGGCTCCCTCGATGCACCCACAGGATGGCTGGGACCTGACGTGGGAAGCGACCTTGTGAATGGGCTGCCCATGACTCTCTGGGCACCTCTGAGACAGCAGCTGTCATTAAGGAGCAGAGAAAAAGGGCTGCACTTTGTCTTTGTTACTGCTCAACACCAGTATGCCTAATAGGCAAACCAATCACTAGGTCTTATGTTGCAGGTATGGCTGATATTGTGCCAATGCTTAGAAATCCTGCTATGGCTTATTTTATGGGTATGTCTCATTTTGGGGGGAACATGGTAGCTGATTGGGGGCCAGATAGGCACTTTTTCTCTTTGGTCTTCATGGTAACAAGCCACATGGAGCTACACTGATGGAGCCAGTGTTCTGGACCTAGAGGATCCATAAGGAGGCTTTTGCCAGTGCTGAGATGCTTACACCACCACTGGATCCACAAGACTTTCCACCCACTAGCCTGTGATCTTCCTGCATTCAGCATCTTTGCATGGCTGTGTGAGTCTAAAGAGGGATTTATTTGTATTTACATAGGGGGTAATATCAAACTTATGGTTTTAATCTGACTGGACTGGGGTGTTTTCTTAATATACGATTGGTCTTTGATATAAGTTCTCTCTCACACATGAAAGTAGTTCTAGATTTATTTCTCTAGTCAACGCAGACTAGCACAGAAACTAATACAAAGTCCACCTGTTTCTTTTATGTATTTATATATACATAGATGTGTTTATTTATATAATGTTTCCATGAACTTTTTGAAGTCCATATATACGCATGCACTAGAGTGCTTCATAAAGTTTATGGAAAGATACATTATATTATAACTCCACTTATCATGAATAGTATTGAGTTCTCTTGTGTGTGGGGGTGTTGTGTGTGTAGAGAGAGGGACATAAAGATCAAGGATTGCAGCCTTTTGCATGGATTACAATTTAGTGTAATGCAAACAAAACTCATTAAAAGGAACAAGACAAAATATCATGATAAACAGAATATTGAAGTTGTCAAGGATTTCACCTTGCTAATATCTACAATCAATGTTCATGGAAGCAACAATCCAGAGTTTAAATTGTACTATACATCGACTAAATCTCCTGTATCAGGAATAATGGACTTTACTCAAACCATGGTATTTTCAATTGTCTCATATACGTGTAAAGATGGAAGAGAAATTGATGCATGTGAATTGTGATCATAGCAAAGAGTATTGAAAGTACCATGGACTACAAAAAGAACAAGTAAATCTGTTTTGGAAGAACTAAAATCAGAATGTCCCTTAGAGGCAAGAACAGTGGCACTCTGTCATCCATACTTTGGGCATATTGTCAGGGTAGACAAGATCCTGGAGAAGGACACTGTGGCAGTCATGTGCTTATGTTAATTTTATAATTGAAATGTAGGGGTGGAGTCTGGCCTGCTAATCAGGAGAAAGCCATTGAGTAGCTGATGAGGCCTCTGTGTGGACATGGCTTTCACCTGACACTCCTGGGAAAACTCGCGGTATTTCCCTTGTGAAGATGAGAAATTATCTTCCCCAGTTTTGGCAGTTAGTTTCAGAGACGCTTAATCATGGAACAGACAAGATGCAGCCTCCGAGAAGTTGGAGGAGCCAGCGGAGAGACCACACGGCTTTGCCCTGATGAAGACAGACCTCTGAAGCAGGAGTGGCATGCTGTTGATGGACCTGAGCCCTGGAAGCGAGGAGCCATGGGGAGACCCCTGCCAGCACCAGAATTCTGCACCCACTGACCTGTCACTTCCTGAGTCGGAAGTAGACATTATAGACTGATTGCGGGCATATAGGTTAATATTGAACTTATGACTTTGCACTGGACTGGATTGGGATGCCTTCTTAGTGTCACATTTTTTTTTGTATATAAACCCTTTCCTTATACCTTTATGTGTGTCTCTGAAATTTGTTCCTCTAGTCTACCCAGACTAACACAGACACCATGCATGCTTAAGTGGGAGGGCAATGAAAAGGAGGGAGGTCCTCGATGAAATAGATTTATACAGAGGCTGTAACAAGGGCCTCAGGCATAGGAACAATTGAGAGATGCGTGTAGGACTAGAGAGTGTTTTCTTCTGTTGCTATGAGTTAAAACCAACAGCAACACTTTCATATTTTGTCAAAGACAAGTTTCCACAGAGGACACTTGTAAGCAAGCTGACATTCCCTTTCTATTATCTTTTGAATTAAAATAGATAAAATGAGGTATGGTATATTTCTTATGAAGGCTATATAGATCTTGTAGAATTCTTTCATAATATATTTTGTTCACACCAAGAAGACAAAAAAATTAAATAAATTTATAGGTAAGGGAGATTGAAGCTCTCCTGCCTACATGGAGAAACTATGGAAAAGGGAGTATTATATTGAGAGAATTTTTTATAATATAATGGAATGACCTATGAAAAGGACATTTCAGATTGGAAGATAAAGGTCAAAAGCCTGGGAGGGATAACCTAGAAATAATATTAGACAAATGTCAGCATTCTGTTGAAATAAATGAAGTGAGGGTGAAGTGAATGGATGAGGATGCAAGAAAGGGAGCACTATGGCATTTCATTCTTGTCATGGGATCATTTGACTGAACACACACACACACACAAACACACAGCAAGACACAAAAATGAAGAACTCAACTGAGCAGCAATTCCCTCATAAGTAATTAAGTAGATCTACAAGCAGTTAAAGGGAGAAGTTAGAACTTTTATAGTTGGAGTCAGTGTTGGAATTCAGATTTATCATTTATCACTTGATATAATAGTATCATCCATAGAGGTTCAGAGATCACTTTCATTTTTTTTACATTCAATATAGCATTAACATGTTTTACTCAATTAATTATGTTTTTATTTATTTATCTATTTATTTTTGTGGGAGCCTCACTGCCCTCCAGAGGTCGTGGGAGCCATCCAGTGCTGCTAGGAGCTGCCGCTCGATTTGAACTGCCAACCCCGTGTGCCACAGTCCCACACTCAACCACTTACGCCACCAGTGCTCAACCCTATTATGTTTAACCTAAGCTTTGAAACTTAAAATTGCATAACATAATTTCAATTTTTTCTTACTTATGAAAATGTATTAATTTAAAGTAAATCCCTCTAGTGTACATGTTGCATTGATGAATGATTTTATGGTATGAGCTGATTGACCATATATTTAGAGCACTTACATAATACATTTTCATGAACTTGAAGCTTTTGAAAGATTAAGATGATAGTGAGTCACTGTGACTTCTGTTGCTCTGTATAAGACCCAAGAGGAAGATTCTCTGAGAAATGGATCATTTATAAAGGAGCAAAAAAAAAATGTACTTAACAAAACTAACAATAGCAGGAAAGAAAGTCTCTAGAATGAATTTGAAATCATTTGGTCTATTGTCCTAGGCTTCAATGATGTTGTTTTATTTTTCTTTAATTCAATTTCCTGCCTCACTAACATGCCTTTCCCTTGTAGGTCTCTTACTACATATTTGCAGTTTTTTCCTGTCATCTTCTTTTCTGTGTTTGTTCTTTTCTTATTGCTAGAAAAAATACAACATATTTAATTGTATACTGTGTGTACACATCCAGAAGTGTTGTTCCAACAGAAATTAAATATCTGATTTTATTTCCTTCAGTGAAAGAAGTTGTTGCCCTTAATCACATAATAAACAGTGACAGAAAGTCACCTTAAATAAAGAAGGTTGTATCTTTGAAGATACAACTTTGGTACTTTTCTGATACAATTGCAAAACTTTTGCCCAGATGTAAGAGACCCTCGTCAGATTCTCAGCCAATGCACACCATGCATGGTGACTAACATGAGTCAATAAATGGTAGTCTATTGTTATGATATTTCACCGAAGCTTACAAATTAAGACAACATTGGAAAAAGACTCTGTGATCTACTTACAAAATCCATCCATGAAAATTCTTTGGGCTAATGGTCCAATCCACAGCTAATCATGGTACTGGGATGACAGAGAACTGGGAAGAATTTTCTGTTGCATGTGGGATCACTACCAGGAGTTGGGGGCTAGCTTGGCAACTGGTAACAATAACAACACTTGAGACTAAAGAAAGGAGGGTGAATATTGAATATGGGGGTGCTTCAAAAAGCTCATTAAAATACAGATTTAAAAAGTCAATGGGATTTTTCCCTGATCTTTTTAAAGACCCTTAGTAAAGACACTCATGATAACAGTATAAGACAGGGTAGAATGGCTCCAAAGACGTTCTGAGACTATGACTCTTTCTGGGAGTCGAAAATCTGGAATTCCTGCTGTGAAGCTCCAGGTGGTTTCTAACTGCCCACCTTGTGGTTAGTAGCTGTGGCAGCCACCTAATCTGGTGTCAATTTGAGGATTAAGAGTGTAGGGGTGGAATTAGTCAATGAAACCTCTGTGTAGCATGAATCTTCTCTCCTGAGAATTCTGGGGAAAATGGTCATTCCTTCCTGGAGGTGGAACTACACTATGTCTCTCAGTTCACTTCCTTGGACACTTTCTACTGACAACGTTCACTTTGTTGGAGACATTTAGCTGCCAAGGCTGACTTCCTGGGAGACATCCTTGAGGAGGAGTCACATGGAACTTCCCTCAGGCAGCCAGAAACCTGGCCACCCGGAGACTCCTCCCAGTGCTGAGATGCTTCTGGCACCACTGCCTTTGCACCTGTTTACTAGCCTGTGATCTTTCTGCATTCAGCATCATCGCATGAGTTTCATGAGTCTGGAGAGGACTTTACAGATTGCTGTCAGACACAGGGGACTTATGACCTTGGAATCAATTGGGTTGGGATGTTTTCTTCTTTAAAAATTTGTTGGGAGGTGTATTTTTAATGTACAGTTGCTCTTGTATATAAAACATTTTCTTATATACATAAGAGTTTCTATGGAGTTGTTTCTCTTGTCTTCCCAGACAAATACAGTAGCCTTTTGAGTAGCCACTAGTCACCAGGGCAGAATTGATTTGATGGCAGTAATTTATTCTTTTTAGAGTGAAGGATGTCAATTGTAGAAAGGTGAATCAATTTGACGCAAAACAGTTTATTTGTTCTACAAAGAGAGACTGTAACTAAACATAATTATTGCTGAAATATTCTTGGCTCATAAGAAATTTGAAATAGATGAGAGTTCTCAGGATTAAAGAGATGCAAGTTGAGAGCTTTACTCAGCTCAGTGTATGCAAGTTATTTTTCTCTTGAATTTACCTATATTTGTGTTGGTCTTTGGTTCCTGAAAGAGAAACTCTAACACTTCAGAATCTTTTCTGTGATTGAAGTGGTTGTGGTGAAGCATCAAAGCAATACATAATGTTTCGTTCTCAAGAGATGCCTCTGTGACAGGCCAGAGAGATTCAATTGATTTGGAATATCATTCATTTGTAATATCAACAGATTTCTGAAAGTACAACTCATTGAACTGATCATACATAAACAACGTTGTTAGGCCTTATTGAGTCAGTCCCAACACAGAGAAACCCTACACAACCCAAAGAAATTCTGCCTGCTCTTCACCGTCCTCACAATTGTCTCTCTTCTTGAGCCCATGGTCACAGCCACTGTGTCAGTCCATATTGTTGAGGGCCTCCTTTTTCTTTCCTGCCCCTCTACTTTGACCAAGTGCGATGTACTTCTTCCAGAACTGGTCTGTCCTAACAACATATCCAAAGTATGTAAGACCAAGTCTCGCCAACTGTGACTCTGAGGACCACTCTGGTCATACTTGTACGCCAGCCTCAACATCCATGACAGCAGCAACACCTCCTGCTATTTGCAGATGAACTCTCCTCCTCAAGTAGAGGCCAGTCTAAGAAAAATAGACCAATCCAAACTAGTAAAGGAAAGAAAATCCCAGTGGGGATGACTGAAACTTTGGTTCTGAAAGATCAGAATTTTTATTGGCTTTCTGGCAACTATATGGACTATTTGCCATTCCAGGTCAGGTTTTTTAAGTTGGTTAATGTAGTTTGTAATTTCTAGAATTCACTAGATTCAGGCATAAATTGTGGTTACCCAGAGAATCCAGTCATCCTGTCTTTATTTGAGACAGCTGATCTAGACTCTTCATCTCACTGTTTTCTACTGTGGCCCACTAGATAGCTACAACCCTCCCCCCCGCCCATTTCATAAGGGACCTGGCATAAGATGACTTCAGCCCAACCTTCACCCCATTCCCGATAGCCAGAGGGAGCCAGATCAGTCATCTCTCCCAATTCACTAATGACAAGGAGGGCTTTTATTGCAAAGAGAATATTCAGAAATAGGAAGTAGAAGGACTAGGCAGAGAGGGAAGAGGCTTAACAAGAAGTGCTGAGAATAATAGGATGTACAGATGGGTGATTTGGACAGACTAGATGAGCTCAATTATAAGTTATCAGATACTGGGTTCATAGGCTGATTTTAAACTCCAAATGCTTTAAACCTATGACTCTTTTCTTTCTCCATGGCTGTGCAAACCCAGATTGGACAGAGCATAACCAGGTTTGTGATTGGACCTCAAGAAGGTGCCCCAACCCAGGATTGGCCTTTCCACAAGTTGGAGGCACAGACAGGCCAAGTACTCCACATCTAATAAAAAATGCCTAGACACAATTCATTCAGCAAAAACTCACTCTAGGCTCCACCTGCTGCACCAAGTGATTTTTTTTTTACTTTATAAATAAACTTTGGCTTCTGCTTGCTACTTGTGGCACTTGAGTCTATTCTTTGGTTTTTGAGACCAAGAACTCCTGTACACATCAGAGCAGGCACATTGCACCAAGACACGTTCGCTGATCCTTTGGCTGTCTATGGAACTCACTAGTTTTTCACCACCACATTTCAAATGTACGCATTCTTCTTCAGTCTTTGAACTTGTTCAGAAGGAGTTGCCAATGCCCAGTACACTTTATTGTGCCAATGCACGGCTTAGTAGATTCTTTTCTGGAAACGAGTCCCACACATGGAGTCTTGAGGACTTCATAGGGAAGGGATGGCTCAAATAGAGCTTTTGGGGATTGGCAAGCAGTTTACAGAAGCAGAAACAGGTTACAGAACTAGAAGAGAGTGGGGAGAGGGGGTGTTGAAAGTTGCTGGGGGCCTTCCACATTCCTTTGAGGCTCATTGTCTCCAAAGCATTATGTGTCCCTGCCTATTTAATCAATTTCTATTTGAAGAAGGTAACGTTCTTCAATTTTCTTTATCATAGCGTTTTTAGTTAGTTCATAAATTTGATTACCGGTAATAGTTATATTGACTAGATTTCCTTGTAGGCAGAACATAAAAAAACCTATCACCAGCAGCATTGTGCTTCAAAATAGTTCTAGAAATGTCCCTTTTGCAATGAATGCAACACCATTTTTTCTTAATTGTTTCCTCATCAGCAGAGTGAATCATATGGTTTTCTGATTCCAAATGGCCAATACCAGTGAATTTCAGCTCACTAATGCCTGACTTGGTCTTTATGCATTCCATTTCAATTTTGACATCTTTTAATATTCTGAAATTCATGTGCTACATGTTCTACGTTCCAAATAAGAATGGGTTGTTTTTAAAAAGAGTGGATTTTTGCATTTTGAGTTTGGGTCCATCAAGAAATAAGATCATGAAAGCTTGTCGCCGACAGGTTTCCCCCTTTCATGTCCCCGTGATGACTCTGCTTTTAGAAACCAGCTCCCCCTCAGCCACATTCCCAGGGGTCTCATGGACCTTGAGACCCATCCTCTGAAACCTCTAACAATGTCCTGCTTCCATCGATCAGACCTTCATTATCCAACAATGTGTCGATGCTATGCATTAGCTTTCAATGGCTTCTTCCTCTGAAGTAGCAGCTGATTTCTTCTTTATCATCTTTGCTTAGTCTGGAAACTCCTCTGAAATGTGTTCATTTTGAGTGACACTGCCACAGCTGGCATGGGAAGTACCATCGACATTGCTTTTAGCCTCACAGCAACACATAACCCATTGCAAGAATGCTAAGTTTTAGGGTGATTTACCTTCGTTTTTGTTTCTCAATGCTGAAAAAATTCACACTTTTGTAAATCCAAGTAACTTTTTTATGAGGAAAAGGGAAGTTTCAGGTATCAAAGTCTCAAAATACCCATAAGACTTGTTTAGATAAAAAAAATAGAGACCTCAGTGTGGCCAGTTCGACAGCCCCATTAGACATGTAGTTATTAATGGTCTGATTAAAAACCTGGCGACATGTAGATTATTTTTCTTTGAAGCCTACTTTTATTTTTTAGGTCCTGATCATTTAAAACCTGTTAAGTATTTGGGAGGGAGGGCTATAATCAGGCAAAGCCTTTTTATCTTTGTTTTTTGTTTGTTACAAAGCAGCCTGGCAGTAGGAAACACCACTAGTTTCCTCCCATCTAGCACTTGTAGAAATAAACGTAAAGTTTCTGGGATCAATCCCCTTAGCTGAAACAATGACAGGCATTCCTGAACTTTGTATCTATCTACAGCAAGAGGAGGGCAGTGAGTCCCTTTTGGGAACGTCTGTGGAACCCTCATAACTAAGATATTTTTCATTTGATTAAATTTTTTTCTATAAAACTCAATTTGTACGTATCACACTTTCTACAAATTCTGTCCCATTGCAGTGTATTGCTGAACCTAAGAGAATAATTTGGTGCCATGACAAACTGTTCAGGGGGGGGCAGCTAAATAGTACCCCTAAGGATGATAATTCCAGAGCCTTAGCCTGAACTTGGCATTCCTCTGAGGAGCAGAATGCCACAACTAGAGCCTTGTGTTAATGGTCTCCTGCAGGTTGATTATATGGCTTTGTCTTCTCTTTTACTCCTTAAGACTTAATAAGTGTTCTCCTTAAATTATATTTGGGGTGGGGCTTAACTTCTATTTTGTACCCTAAAACAGACTCAGGAGAAGTTTATCCTTGAGATTATGATTAATTGTTTGAAATTTTAAAAATCATGCAATTTCTCAGCATACACAATAAACTTTATTGTAATTTGGGATATCCTGTAGACATTTATTGTCCAAAAGTAGATGGTCTTTTTTCAATAAATATCTGATTCTATATAAAGGAAAAACAAAACAAAAACTACTCTCTTCAATAAATATATCAATATACAATTAAAGACAATAGAAATATGAAGAAGTTGTCTCATTAAGTTTCTCTAACCTTATCAAAGTTGGAAATTTGTAGGATAATTTTTTAATCCAGAATTTTTTATCAGTGGACTCAATAAAATATGGAGAAGCAGAGTCTAAACCAAAGATCACAAAAGCACCCATGGATGCTTACATTTATCCTTCATTCATCAGGTTTGCCAAGAGGACTTAATCCTAAACTAGGCTTCAGGGTAACCGAAGTGCCCCCACCCCCTACACACACACA
>PVJH01037680.1:0-17749 GCA_004026705.1 Nesogale talazaci | reverse complement strand
GACGCATGGAAGGATGCAAGAAAAGAGAGCTATAGAGCCAGACGCAACCCGAGTCAGATGGACTCCATCCCTAGTAGTGGGTGTGACAGAGAACAGGGTGGGGGAGAGGCCAGCATCCCACACCCACAGGGACAAAGAAAAGAAGGGAGGAAGAAGAAGAGAGCTGGTCCAAGCTCCATACCGACACATGATGCTCAGAGGAATACATCCCTCTGGAAACCCATTGCGCCACAAAAAGGACTGGGCAAATAATTCCTGGGGGCACGAGAGAGGAGAGGAGAAGGGGGGAGGACAAACACATGGACAGGTTGGGGGAGCAATAAGTGGTTAGGAATCGATGGAAAAGAGGGTATGGGAGGTCTGGTTGGGGTTAAGCAAGGCCAATGAATCTATGGGAAAACAACGAAGTGCCAATGAAGGTGGAACATGATGGTGGGACAGGAGGGAGATGGAAGGAAATAGAGGAAAGAGCTAGAAGACAAAGGGCACTTACAGAGGTCTAAATATAGGTATGTCCATACATAGATACAACTATCTCTTATAAGTTGGGAATAAATTTAAGAACATATCTATAGGCCAAATATTAGGGTAGCAGGTGGACCTTGGGCCCTCACCCTGGTGCTCCCTCAATGCAAGAACACTTTGTTCTATGAATCTGGCATTCCTCGAGGCTCAATGGCCCAACACGATCACTGAAGTAAAATGGGTGCACAAACAAATGTGGTAAAAAAGCTGAAGGTGCCCAGCCATCAAAGAATATATCAAGTGTCTTGAAAGCCTGAAGATAAACATTAGACCATTTACCTGAGAAGAGACCACAGCCACACAGAAGAAGCACAACAGCCAGCGTGGTCAGATGGGGGTGAAAGTGGTAAAAGGTCTAGGCAATAGACATCAAATGGGGCGGAAAAAAACAAAACAAAACAAACACATATCACCGTGTGCACACATCTCCAATGTACCAATTGAGGACATGTAAGAGCATGAGCAAGGGTGGTGAAGAAAGCAGAAGGGCCCAGCTATCAAAAGATAGAGCATCCAGGGTCTTAAAGGCTTGAGCATAAACAAGCAGCCATCTAGCTCAGAAGCAACAAAACCCACCATAAAAGAAGATCACTTACCTGTGCGATCACGAGGTGCTGAAACAATCAGGTATCAAAGAACAAAAATCAAAATCAATGGACCAATTGACTCCCGATATCGCTGATGACAAATGGATACAAAGGCAAACAGAGTAGAAGAAACGATGGTACCCAGCTAACAAATGATTGAATGCCTGGAATCTGAAAGACTTGAAGATAATCAGTTGCCATTCAGCGCAGAAACACCAAAGTCCACATGCAGGAAGCACACCAGCATGCTTGATCAAGAGGGGCCAAAGGGAGCAGATATCGAGCACCAAAGAACAAGAATCACCTCATTACATAGGAGGAGGAGAGCAGGGTGGGGACCTAAGGCCCATTGGTGGGTAATTGGTCACCCTTTTACAGGGCAGTCACGGGGAGGAGACAGACCAGTCAAGGGGCAGCCGGGCAGTGATGATGCATACAAGTTTCCTCTAGTTCCTGAAGCCTTCCTCCCTGCCCCCCAACCATCATGGTCCCAACTCTACCTTGAAAATCCAGATAGACTGGAGAAATCACACTAGCATAGAAGGGAGCTGGAGATATGGGGAAACCAGGATGGATGGGCCCCTTCGGGCCAATGGTTAGATTGGAGATACTGGAAGGGTGGAGAGAAGGGGGGGTAGAGAGACAGAACCAACAGCAAGGATATACACACAAGCTCCTATTTGAAGGACAGGTATCAATGGAGTGGGTTGGGGGAGAGGTCGGGCTGTGTAAGATATGACAGAACAATAACAATGTATAAAGTATTGAGGGTTGGTGGGGAGGAGAGACCAGGGGAAGAGGGGGAGAAATGGAAAAGCCGATACTAGGGGCTTAAGGGAAAAGGTGGACGATTGGAAAACAATAATAGAAGTGGACATGTGAGGGTGCTTGACAAGTATGCTTATTTATATATTGTGAAAAGCGATGTATGAGCCCCCAATAAAATGATTGAAAAAAAAAAAGAATGACAACCCTGTTGTGGCAGTAATGTGCTTGTGTTAATTTTATCATTGAAATGTAGGGGTGGAGTCTGGCCTGTTAATCTGGAGAAAGTCATTGAGTAGCCGATGAGGCCTCTATGTGGGCATGACTTTCACCTGAGACTCCTGGGAAATCTCACGATATTTCCCTTGTGAAGATGAGAAGCTATCTTCCCCAGTTGTTGGGAGTTAGTTTTAGAGATGATTAATCACAGGCAACACAGAATGGCAGCGTCTGGGAGGCTGGAGTAGCCGGTGAAGAAACCACACGGCTTTGCCCTGATGGAGCCAGACCTCTGATGCTGGGGCAGCCACATGGAGGCCTTTTCCAGCGATGAGTTGCTTCTGCCACCACGGGATGTAGTTGATGGACCTTGAGCCCTGGAAGCGAGGAGCCATGGGGAGACCCCTGTCGGTGCCAGGACTCTGTACCCACTGACCTGTGACTTCATGAGTCAGAAGGAGACTTTATGGACTGATTTTGGGCATATGGGTTAATTTCTGACTTGTGACTTTGATCTGGGCTGGGCTGGGATGCTTTCTCAATGTCCTGTTCCCCTTGAATATAAACTCATTCCTTATATCCATATGCGTGGCTTTGAAATTTGTTCTTCTAGTCTACCTGGACTAACTCACCTGCATATAGCCCAATGTTACCATTGAGTCATTTCTGACTCCTCATAAACTTATAGGACAGGGTTGAACTGAACCTGTGGGTTTCTGACACTAAATCTTTGTGGGAGGAGAAAGCCTCGTCTTACCCCCTCCGGGCCACTGCTAGTTTCAAACTGCTGACCTTGTGGTTAGCAGCCCAACTCATAATCACTTTGCTACCAGGGCTCAATGTATGTGGAAGGTGTTGGATAATTATGTAGATTATTAAATGAATGTACATATATACTACCATATGTAGTCTTAATAGAAAATAGCAAATAGGCATCGCTCATTCATCTATCATCTGTCTTTTAAGTGTGCTGCTTGTCATCACTTGCTGCTGCTTCAAGGGGTTTTAAAGGTCAAGGGCTATTGAGCTGTGTCCAAGACATATGGCACTATTTTCCAATATGAAGTCTTTCAGCCTGCCAAGGAACTGTATTAGTGAAACACTCCCTTCAGCCCAGGTGAATTTTCTTTTAGAGAAATGGAAAAATGAGACAATCCACAATGAACATAAGCATTGGATTGTCTTTTTCCCTAAGAGATAATCCTAGCAGGCTACACCTTGAGTTATTAACCACAAGGTCAGTGGTTCGAGTCTACCAGGAGCTTTATGACAGAGCTCACTCACTGCCGTCAAGTTGATGCCAACTGACAGGGATCCATTAGAATGGGGTAGGACAGCCCCTGGGAGTTTCCCAAGACTAGATGGCTTCAGGGCAGTAGAAAGCCTTGTCCTTCTCCATTGGAACAGCTTGTGGTTTCAAACTGCTGCTCTTGGAGTTAGTAGCCCAATGCATAACCCATTATGCCACCAGACCTCACCCTATGGAAGAGAGATGAGGCTATATTATTCCCTCAAAATATAAAACCGCAGAAACCAAATGGAACAGTACTTCTTTGTCCTATGTGACACCTAGGGGTCAAACTTACAAGGGCTGTAGGTTTCCAGTTTTCTGGAGTGCTCCCCTAAGAGTTTTCATTGACAAGATCTGTCTCCATTTTTAAAACTGACTCAGGAGAAAGATGGGTTTTCTAGTACCGTTAAGAGTTAACGGTCTTGGTAAGCCACAGGAGCAGTTCTTCCCTGCTCTATGTAGGGTTTCTATGGTTAGGAATCAGTCAGACAGCAGAGGTATTATTAAGTTTGATACCAAATAAGTTTGATACCTGTGTGATTCCCACACAGGCCAAATAAAAGTGAATGATTCCATCAAGGCCACAAATCAAATCAATAACCCATGACAGACAAGACAAGATAAAACATAGTAAACAATTATTGTATAAAATGCAATCTAGTCTACCACACTCCTCAGATGGATAAGAGGAATTTTCAAAAGGGAAATATGAAAGTTTCTGAAAGCATTTTTTGCAGAGAAATATTTTATGCAGTTTCATGCTGATGGAATTTAGTCAGGGTTTTTGTTTTGTTTTGTTTTTAAGCAGAGGCTGGTATTTCAATTGTCTTCATGCTGAGTAGTTTCTTTAAAAAATACTGATTTTGATGGTCTTTGAATTGATGAAGGACATGTTAATGATCCAGATGATCATTAATGGCTTGATCATTTCATTCTTTCCAAGACTGAGAGACTCGAGGATTATTTTATGAAGGACGGGAAACTTTTGAGTAAGGTTTCTATCAGCAATGTTAACCAGCCAACTTAACTCTGGAGAAGGAATGACACCGAGCTCTACACGATGGTGCAGACTTCCACTGACTATAAATTGACCCCTAATAGAACTTCGAAAACGTTACTGTTCTTCGTAATGTAACAAAGAATGAAAATGCATATAAATTACAGTCTATCATTTTCGTCTCACTGATTGCTAATTTCTTTGTAAATATATTACAAAGAAGCAATCCACTTACTAAACCATTATTTACGGATCTAAGGTTTGTATAACCGATTTTCTTTGGAGTGAAGGAGAGTTAGAAATTTATCTTTTCAATTATTTTTAGTCGAGATGCAAACACAGAAGCATGAACATGAACACTAACAAAAGTAATAAATTTCACTTTGGCCTTCAGATACAGGAGGGAGTCATCCTGGTGTAGTGGGTTACACATTGGGAAGATAGCCACAAGGTCAGCAGCTCAAACCCACCACCAACTCCTCGGGAGAGAGATGGGCTTTCTACTCCAGCAGAGCATTACAGTCTCAGAAACCCACAGAGGCAGCTCTACCCTGTCCTGTAGGGTCATGATGAGCTAGAATTAACTCCATGGCAGTGAGTTTTTTAGTTAAGTGATATATAAGGCTATGCATTAAGTTACTACTAGAAAGGTAACCAGTTCAAATCCACCCTACACTCCAAAGGAGAAAGGTGAGGCTTTCTGCTACCATAAAGAAACACTAGGGAGCAGTTAGTTCTACTCTGACCAATAGGGTGTCTATGAATTGGAATTGACTTGGTGGCTATAGATTTTTGATTGATTTTTACATACAATATCTGAAGGATGACTTTGCATGGCTTAGTATAAAGTTGCAATCAAAACCCAGACTGAAAAAAAAAAAGCATATGGAACTCTAATTGAGATTTGGTAGTATCTTCTTCAATAACTATAGTAAATTTTGCATATTTTTAACAGAACTAGGAAAATTTGAGGAACGCATTATTAAATTGAGAGATGTGAAGCTGTGATACTTGACCATTTCAAATGAGGAAAGTATGGTTCAATTTAAAACCTTTCCCTATCTGAAATCATTCTATACCCTTTTGACATTTTTACCTTATGAGGATCAGGTCTCAGTCACCAAACAGGAAAAAAAAACATATCACTGTGTGTTCACCTTCCCTTGGGATCACTGAGGACTTGTGGGGGAATGGGTACGAGTGGTGAAGAAAGCTGATGGTGCCCAGCTATCAAAAGATAGAGCATCTGGAGTGTCTTAAAGGCTTGAGGGTAAACAAGCGGCCATCTAGTTCAGGAGCAACAAAGCCTACCATAGAAGAAGCACACCAGCTTGTGTGACCATGAGGTGTTAAAAGAATCAGGTACCCGGCATCCAAGAACAAAATTCATATCATTATGTGCCCACCCTTCCAATATAATTGCTGAAGACAAATGGGTGCAGAGGCCAACAGAGTGGAGGAAGATGATGGTGCCCAGCTTCCAAATGATAAAGCATCTGGGGTATTAAAGCTTGAAGGTAAATGAACGACCATCTAGCATAGCAGCACCAAAGCCCACATGAAAGAAGCGCACCAGCCTGTCTGATCACAAGGCGTTGAAGAGAGCAAGTATCAAGCATCAAGGAACAAGAAGCGCATCACTACAAATGAGGGGGAGAGTAGGGTGGGGACACAAAGTCCATCTGTGGGCAACTGGACACCCCCTTACAGAAGAGTCGTAGGAAGGCGAGGGGCCTGTCAGGGTGCAGTGAAGTAGTTATGAAGCCTTAAACTTTTCTCTTCTTCTTAAAGGCTTCCTTCTTCAACTGCCATGATCCCAATTCTACCTTACAAATCCAACTGGTCTGGAGGAGGTACACTGGTACAGATGGGAGCTAAAAATACAGGGAACCCAGGGCAAATGAACCTCTTTGGACCAGTGGTGAGAGTGGAGTTACTGGATGGGTGGAAGGAAAGTGAGGTAGGGAGGGGGAGCCAATTATAAGGATCTACACATAACCTCCTATCTGGGTGATGGACATTGGAGGAGTGAGTGAGGGGAGACGTTGGACAGTGTAAGATATGTCAAAATAATAATAATTTATAAAGTATTGAGGGTTGGTGGGGTGGGGGAACAGGGAAGGAGGGAAAGGGGTGAGGGGCTGACATCAAGGGCTCAGGTGGAAAGGCAGAGATTTGGAAAATGATGACTATAGCAGGCATGCGAAGGTGCTTGGCACAGTGTATGTGTGTATGTATTGTGACGGGTGATAAATGATAAAATAACAACAAATTAAAAAAAAATAAATTCCTCTCTTGCCTAACTCAAAGCTTCAACTGAATCAGATCAAAATAAGTACTAATAGTTCACTTAAACCCTGTAATTAAAAAAAAAAAAAGCTTTTCTCTGCACTCAGCATTTTTAAACCATGAAAATGTGGCAGCAGCAACTACATTATGGTCCCACCACAAGGGATTGTATGTATGTGTAACCTAATACAAGCATACTTATTTTCTGGGTGGCTGCACTTTAAAAAGCCAGGTTTTAGCAAACAAACATGAAATAAATTAAAGGTATTAAATGACATGAGAAAAGTTTAAAGTTCAAGGTTTGATGAGAAAGCAGGATTTAAGGGATATAGAGAATATAACACTGATAAAATTTTAAAGAAAATATATACATGGGGAAAGGACTACCAGACTCTAAGTCAATTTTTACAGATTTACTGAGTTATAGGAATAGCAGACAGTTTTTACTTAGCCTGCCATAGTATTCTAAACATTGATAAGCTTCTATAATTTTTGGAAACAGGCATGTCAGTAAAAATGGGTATAGGTAAAGAGCTATATAATTTCATTAGATAAAATACTCAATATTAAAGGTTTCAGTTATCCCTAAGTAAACCTCAAAATGGAATGGAACTTTTCAAATGTAGAGAAAGCACTGAACTTTCTTTGGAAGAATATATGCACACAATTATCCAGAAAAATTCATAATGAAGAATTATATAGAGTAATACCATTCCTGACTTTAAAATAGGTCTGATATTAGCACCACTGAAGAATACAGATGAGTACCTGAAAAAAGAACCTGGAAAAAGCCAAAATGTACCTACAGATTTAAGATGATGATAAATTCAAATCACTTGATAAAGTATGAATTTTCTCTAGAAGGGATTTGGATTGCATGCTAACAACTTAAATAAAACTTAAATCCTTAAATCAAACCTTCTTGAGGTAAATTTTATGGAACTTCAGAATTGAAATATTGAAAATATTATAAATATGCAAAAGCAAAATATCAAGTAGATACTTCACAACTTTTACATCACTAAATTATACCTTTTCTAACAAAAATTCCACAAGCATTAAGTAATAAAACATGAAACAACTTTAAGCATACTAAGGGACAACATGTTTTGTTTTTTTTTGTTTTTTGTTTTTTGGGGCATCACTGCTCTCCGGTGGTGGGAGTAGGACGCCCAGCCCCACTGCTGGAATTGAACCTCCGTCCCAGTGGGCCGCAGTCCCGCGCACAACCACTACGCCACCGGGGCTCAGCCCGAGGGACAACATGTTTTTGTCAGGTGCATTGAGTTGGCTCTGACACAAAGCGCCCATGCACATCAGAAGGAAGCACTGCCCCGTCCTGTGCCAGCCTCACCCCTGTTCCTGTGTCTGAGCCCATCGGTGCAGCCAAGGAAAATATAAGCAGATATTATAAAATATGGAAATAGACCTTCTCAGAAGGTTTTAAACCCAAACCACGCTTATGATATGTAAATTTTAAGTGAAAAATGAGAATTGTGAGGTTTAAAGATAAATTTATTTACAAGTGAGAGAAATGTTTCCAGGATGTAACAAGAGATCAATATTTGGAAGGCAAAAGAAACACTTATAAGTCAGAAATAAACTGAGTATTAGCTGAGAAAAACTGAAAATGAGAGTTTAAAAAAGGACTTAACAAAAATAAACTATAAAGCTTTTAAATAGATTAAACTTCATAATAATCAAATAAGTGAAAAATTTTTTAAAAGTCACTCATTCTACTGGCAAATGTTAAAAATGGTGGTCACACACACGAGTTTACAGTGGGAGCGGGTGAGAGGACATGTTTCTATAGTGCTGTTGATCACAGGAATGGGATACCCTTTCTGGTCATACTCATATCTATTTTTTGGTCAAGAAATTTACTAAATGTGCAAGGAAAAAAATTAGTGATATGTGAAAAAAATGATAATCAAGTACTCCTGAGAGTACTTGGTATATGCCCAATAAACACTATCTGCTACAAGAATTATACTTTATATTACAATGAGAAGTATTTAGTAATGATTCCTATATACAAAGATTTAGAAATACATATTAAGCTGTGGCTATTGTTGTTGTTGTTAAGTGTCCTTGAGTTAGTTCTGGTCCATAGCAACCCCATACGGCACAGAACAAAACTACTGGGTCCTGCTCCATCCTTCATAATTGCTCCCATGCTGGAACCCATTTTGCACCTGCCGTGTCAATCCATCTTGTCCAGTGCCTGCCTTTCTCTTTTTTGGGGTCCCTCCACTCTGACAAGGATGATGTCCTACTTCAAGGACTGGTCTCTTGTGACACATGTCCAAAGTATTAAGACCAAGTCTTGCCATCCTTCCCTCCAAGGAGCACTCTGGTATTACTTCTTCCAAAACAGACTGATCAATCTTTTCAGCTATCCATTGCATTTTTGATAGTCTCCTCCAGCACCGCAATTCAAATGTATCAATTTCTCAATCTCCCTTATTCAATAGCCAACTGCCAAATTCTTATGAGATAATAAAAACACCATGGCATGGGTTAGGCATGCGTTAATCCTCAAAGTAACACCCTTACTCTTCAATATCTAATGAGGTCTTATGGAGCAGATTTACCTACTGCAATATGCATTTTGATCTCTGGACTGCTGCTTCCAAAGCATTGATTGTGGATCCATGCAAGACAAAATCTTTGAGAGCTTCAACCTTTTCTCCATTGTCATGATGTTACCTATTGGTCCAGTAGTGAGGCTTTGGGTCTTCTTTACATTCCCTAGCAATCCATACTGCAGGCTGCAGTCCTTGGTCTTCTTCATCAGCATGTTCTTCAAGTCCTCTTCACTTTCAGCAAGCTTGGTGCATACTGCAAGTAAAAACTCACCGCCTGCTAGGATTTTGATTAACTCATTGAAGTGAGTTACCAGAAATTCCAGACCAGGGTCAATTTATAAGTCAGCAGTGAAGTACAGATCTGCGTAATTATTTAATAACCCTTCTATTTATGACACTGTCACCTCTTGTAGGGCAAAAGATTGAGTAATTTTCTATTTACACCTACTGAGCTATTTTCTATTTACACCGTTTTTCTCCTCACATAGGTGATCAAACACAGGTTTATTTGACAGAGAGGAACAAAAGGAAACCATACAATGTACTACCAAAGAGCTCCTAAATAAGATAAGACATATTAGCAGTGCCTGAGTCTGGATGTGCTTAGTTACAAGACCTTAATTATTAAGGTGACTTGTCTTGGATTAAAATGAAATATCCCTACAGTTACAATGGGGAGAGTTATAAGAAAGAATTTCTCCCTGAAGGAGGCCTTTTCATCACAATGATCCATATGAGTCCATATTTGGAGTGTTGATCTGAAGACTGTGGTATTACTATTTCAGAGTAGCTGAATGAGCCTGCAGATGAATGGAATATGGGAGCAGACACACGGTATTTTAAAAGTAAGTTCTAAGAGCATTTACAGTATTCAGGCTTGCTCTTTCTAGTAGGGACATGTTTGTATCAGAGGGGATTAATAAGAGATACCAAGCAAAATGTCTGGATTGCTAGGTCATGCTACATATGCCAACATGTAGTTTGTTTTTTTGCCTTCAAAAATCTCGTTAATATAAACCGCGGGAACTATAATGCAAAAAAAAAAAACCCACACTCATCTTTCATTTTGACACTGGAGTGGCTTGCATTTTGCTGTGGTGCTGGAAGCCCTGTCATCTATATTTACAATACAATGCAGGATCACCCACAATAAACAGATTTCAACAGAAATTCCAGATGAAGGCAGATTAGGAAGAGGAAATACATAATATACTTCTCAGGAACTAGCCACTGAAAAACTTATGAATCATAGCTGAATATTGTCAGATATGGTACTCAAAGGTTGGAAGACACTTAAAATAAGGCTGGAGAAGAGCTGCCTCCTCAAAGGAGAATTGGCATTCATTTGCTGCTGGGGCATGAGTCAAAATGAAAAGAAACAAGTGCACATATCCATTCATAAGAAAACCAAGTAAAAATGCTGTCAAGTTGATTCTGATTCAGAGTAACTCTGTACTGGTAGGGTAGAACTGCCCTTCTGGGTTTCCAAGACTGTAATTCTCATGGGCATTGAGAGCCTCACTTTCTCCTAGGACTGGCTGGTGATGTTGGAACTGGAACACAGTCTAACACATGTTCCACTATTCCACCAGGGCTTCTCCATTAATAATAAGAATGTATAATACACAAAGCATGTTTCTAGGAAAATTACAAGTCATCAAAAATTAAATGGAACACATACGGATCAATAGCCTAAGCACTACCTGTAAATGAATGGTATTGGCTAGTTTAATATAACATTTTAGGTTTCGTATCCTGGGAATGACAAATTCACAAAATATAGTGTCATATCCATTTTCAAGGATGATGCAGAATGTGATATGGTTATATATGTGTATATATGTATATATATATATGTGCCAAAAGGAACATAACCGCTATTCAAATCTATGCACAACCACTAAATCCAATGATAAAAAGTTTGAAGAATTCTACCAACTTCTTCAGTCTGTAATTGATCCAACAGTCAAGATTCATTGATAAATACTAGTGATTGGAATTTCAAAGCTGTCAAGCTGTGGTTCTCAACCTTCCTGATGCTGTGACCCTTTAATATAGTTCCTCATGTTGTGGTGAACCCCCCAACCATAACATTATTTTCCTTACTACTTCATAACTGTAATTTGGCTACTGTTATGAATTGGGGGACCCCTGTGACAGGGTCATTTGACGCCCATACCCACAGATTTAGAACCACTGCTGTAAACAAAGAGGAAGGATTACTATTTAGGAAATATGGCCTTCGTGATAGAAACAACACTGGAAATTGAATGATTGAATTTTGCTAGATCAACATTTTCTTCAGTGTGAAGATGTTTTTCCCAAGCTAAATGGCCACTCTTCCACGTAGAACTCATCTGATAAAATACACAGGGATGGAACTGCATATGTCAGTGAAAAAGGAAGACAGAGAAGCTCAAAATTATCAGCCAGAAAAAGAACAAGGGCTGACTGCCCAACAGACCATCAATTGCTTATATGTAAGTTCAGGCTGAAACAAGAAAATTAAGACAAGTCTACAGAGACAAAGTAGAATTTGAGTATATCCCACCTGAATTTGGAGACTATCTCAAGAACAGATTTGACATATTAAACATTAATAACCACTGAGTAGCGAGATGATATTAAAAACAATATACATAAAGTAAGCAGAAGGTCATGGAAAAGACAGGAAAGGGGGAAGGCCAAAATGGGGATTATGAGAGACTCTGGAACTTGCTTTTGAATACACAATAACTAAAGTGAATGTAAGAAATGATGACATTAAGATCAAAACAAAAATTTCAAAGGGAAGTTGGAGAAGACAAAGTGTTATAATTCAACACAACAGAAATAAAGAAAACCACGATGGACAAGCAGCCTCAGCATTGCACAAACTGAAAGAATTGACACTCAAGCTACATTTTGTACTACTGTGGGATCCCAAGAGCAAAATATGGAACAAAGCCGACAAACATCACAAGAAGGAATAGACAGTCACTGTCCAAAAATAATAATCGATCATAGCAAGAGGTAACATAGGATCAAGAATTGATAGCATTGAACGAAGTTCAAGCTGCATTAAAGGCAGTGGTGAAAAAATAACTCCCGGCTGAGCCCCGGTGGCGTAGTGGTTGTGCGCGAGATGGCGGCCCACTGGGACGGAGGTTCAATTCCAGCAGTGGGGCTGGGCCTCCTACTCCCACCACCGGAGAGCAGTGATGCCCCCCAAAAAAGAACATAGACTCACAGCCCATGGGGTTGATGGTTCAAATCCAGCAGCAGCTCTCCAGGAGCAAGGCTCAACTTCCTACTCCCACCAGGGCAGTGATGCCACAAAAAAAAAAAAAGAAAAGAAAGAAAGAAAAAATAACTCCCAAGAATACTTATAGAAATGTTTCAGCGAATGCAGTGCTGGAAGCACTCTCTAGTCTACGCCAATAAGTTTTATCCAACATACTAGAAGAAATCTGTATTTGTGTCCATTCTAATGAAAGTTTACCCAGTATATTACAGACATTGTCAAACTATACCATTAATATCACATGCAAGGAAAATTCCATTGTTGAGCATTCAAAATGGTTGCAGTAATGCATCAACTGAGAGTTACTAGAAACTCAAATTGGATTGGATAGAGGAAGTGAAAGAAAGGATGCAATTATAGATGTCAGAAGAATTTGGGCTGAAAGCAGAGATATTCAGAATATTGTTTATTTCTCCTTTGTAGACCATGCAAAATCATCTGACTGTGCTGTGTGCATCATAGCAAACTTTTATAGCACTACAAAGACTGGGAATTGTAGAAGACTTAAGTGTGTACACTTACAAAATCCTGTACTTGGATTAAGAGGTAGTGGTTCATATGGAAAAAGGGGATAGTACATGGTTTCAAATCAGAAAAAGCACATGTCATGGTTATGTCCTTTCACCACACTTATACAGTCTTTATGCTCAGGTCAAATAATCTAAGAAGCTGGACTATTGGAAGAAAAAGAAGACATCAGGATTGGAAGGAGACTCGTTATTAGTCTGTGAAATAGAGATGACACAAATGTGGTTGTTAAAAGTGAAGGCAACTTGAAGCATTTGCTGAAGATCAAGAGCCACCTTCTTCAGTATGGATGACAACTCAATGTAAAGAAAACAAAATCATTGCAATTGCAACTGAACCCAAAACATAGGGAACAAAAAAAATATAGTCAGGAACATAATTTTACACAGATTCATAATCAATACTCATAGAATCTGAAGTCAAGAAATCAAATCATGTACTACATTGATCAAATCTACTAGAAAAGACCTCTTTTCTTGAGGTGCAATATGTCACTTTGAAGACTATAGTGTGCTTGACAACATCATGACACATGTAGATAAAGCTGAATTGCGAATAAACAAGACTGGAGAAGAATGGATAGATTTGAGTTAGGGTGTTGGTGAAAGTCACATGGACAGAAAGATGAACAAATAAATTTGTCTTGGAAGAAATATAGTTAGAATGCTTCTTAGACATAAGATGGCTAGATTTTGTCCTATGTGCACTGGAAATGTTATCAGGAGATTCCAGTCCTTAGAGAAATCTTGGTCATGTGGAGAGAGCCAGCAACCAAGAGGTAGATCATAGATGAAGGGGATTGACATAGTGTCTACAATGAAGGTCTCAAACATAGAAAAGGCTGTGGGGATGGCTCAGAATTGCATAATATTCCATTCTATAAGTCATAACCAATCTGCCAGCACTAAGCAACAGAAATTAACATACAAAATTTTGCCATTGTTCATGCAGCTAGCCATATAGTACCTATGATAGAAGACCAGTTGGTTTCTAGTTTATTAATAAAAACTTTAAAATTAAGATGAGGTTGCATCTTTCTATTAACAACATATTCAGGATATAATTTTCCATCTATTATCAATCACCTAAGGTTTATCACTATCACTCATTACAGTTAGTCTCCAACTTGTAAGTCCATTTCAAAGACCCTGCCACAAGTTTGTTGTCACATAAACTGACACATTTTTGGTGCGATTTTAAAATCATTGTTGTCTTTGATTATCAGTATCTTTCTAAAATCTATTTTTATTTGTCATTTGAAGTTGGAAGTACTATAAGTAAACATCTGACAATGAGCATTTAATAACCAGAAAACTATGGATTACAATACTATATAGGTTATAGGCATTACATGTAACTAACAATAAAATACATGTGATTCATTGATAAAAATATACTGAATGTTGGAAGTACCCATACATTATATATCTTTATCAAGCAATGCTTCAGATTATCATTTATTGAATGTCCTTTAGAGCAAAAATATATTTCCAGAATTTTAAATGAGGTTGAATTATTGTAAATTATGGTGTCATATAAAGATAAATCTGTTGTCTTCAAAATTGGGATAGAAACAAGACTCAACTACCTAGGCACAAGGTGGAATTTCTTCAGCATTAAGAAATACTTACTGGTTCAATTTTGAGATTGAAATAGGTACTTATATATCTCAGTAATTTCAGGCAGTAGTAAAGAAAAAGGAATATAGGATAGTATTAAGAAACTAAGCTCCACAAACTTACTGAAAGCAATTTGGCCCAAATACAGTGGCAAGATTGTGCACATCCATGCGATTGACCCCATGATGCTGGGCGACTCTTGTCAAGAATTGGCAAAGGTACTTCAGAAGGCAGTAGTGAGTGACTGGCAGCTCTCTTATTAAGGCCCTCAGGCTATTCTCCTGGTCATCATTTCTGTCATCTGCAAAGACAAGGAACACAATATACTCTCCAGAACATTTGACAGTAATAGCAACAAACGCATACACAATAGTAAATTCTGAAATTTTATTCAGGAAAAAAACCTGTACAGAGACTGAGGTATAACATCAATAAACAAAAGAATAGGAAGAAAAGTGGGCATTTTATCTCATGTTTTATCCTTTAAAACTTGACTTAGGTTTTCTTTAAGTAAAAGATGACTAACTTTTTTTTGATTACTAATGTTTTGTAAATCATTCTATTGAGGGCGCGTACAACTCTTATCATGATCCATTAATCGATCCATTGTGTCAAGCACATTTGTACATTTGTTGCCATCATCATTATCAAAACATTTTCTTTTTACTTGAGCCCTTAATAGCGGCTAGTTGATTTTCCCCTTCCTCCTCACCCCCTACCCTCACGAACCCTTGATAATTTATAAATTATTATTATTTTGTCATATTTTAAATAACCTGATGCCTCCTCCACCCAATTTTCTGTTATCTGTCCCCTGGAACAGACTTTTCTATCTGTTATACATAGATCAATACGATCGGTTCCTCCTTTCTAACCCACCTTTCCTCCATTCTCTTAAATTGCATCGCCATTTTCACTATGGATCCTCAGGCCATCATCTGTCCTGGATTTCCTGTGTTTCCAGTTCCTATCCACATCAGTATATATCCTCTGCTCTAGCCAGATTTGTAAGGTAGAATTGGAATCATGATAGTGTGGGGGAAGGAAGCATTAAAGAATTAAAGGAAAGTTGCATGTTTCATCTTTGCTATACAGCACCCTGATTGGCTCATTTCCTCTCTGTGACCTTTTGGAAAGGGGTAGCATATGCCTACAAATGGGCTTTGGGTCCCCACCCTGAAGTCCCCTTAACTCACAATGATTTTTTCTTCTTTAATGCCTGATACCTGATCCCATCAACACTTCATGAATGATCACACAGACTGGTTTGCTTCTTCCATGGGCTTTGTTGGTTCTCAGGTAGATGGCTGCTTGTTTACCTTAAAAGCTTTTAAGACCCCAGTCCCTATATTTTTTGATAGACAGGCACCATCAGCTTTCTTCATCATATTGGTTTATGCACCTGCTTTGCCATCAGTGATCATGACAGGAAGATGAGCATCATTGAATGCAGCTTTAATAGAACAAAGTGTTCTTGCCTTGAGGGAGTACTTAAGTGGAGGCCCAATGCCCATCTGCTACCTTAATACTAAACCCACAAGTATATGCACATAGCTCTATTTCCCCATCATCATATATAAATATATTTCATTTCATACATGCCTGTATTTAGACCTCTATAAATTCCCTTTGCCTCCTAGTTCTTTCCTCTATTTCCTTTTATTTTTTTCTGGTCCCACTATCATACTCAGCCTTCATTTGGATTTCAGCAATCTCCCTTGGTTATATTGCCCTTGATCACGCCCTAGCAGGCCTCTTGCACCCTCCGCATCACTGATTTTGGATCACTTTGCTCCCTTGGCCCCGGGTTGGTTAAAAGTACTTCCTTTCTCCCATGTCCCTCTCTCCCATGATCCCCTGGAACCACTGGTCCCATTGTTTTCTCCTCTAGATGTTTTTTATCCCACCGAACAGATTACTAACTTATTCAATCATAAAAACTATGTGCATTTAAAATGTATAAAATGAGTTAAATATTTCAGGGGAAGTTTGGGGGTGGCAAGTGGGAACCAATAATGAAGTATAAAAGAATTAACAAAATGTTCTAAAGCTAATTGTGGTGATGATTGTACAAATTTTCTTGATGTGACTGACTTGTATGTTAGTTACATGCCAATAAATCTGTTGGGAAAAAGTAAACAAAAATATGCAATGTACAAAATAAGAAACAAAGGAGATCAAAAATTATCAAAGGTGATATTGGAAGCATAAAGATTGAGACCCCAAGGCAATAGTGAGTGGAAATCTACTGGTATTGGCCATTTGGAAACAGAAAATCATATGGCTTACTACTAAAACTAGCAAATTGAAAAGAAATGACATTGCACTCATTGTCGTAAAGAGCATTTCAAGATCTATGTTGAAATATAGTGCTGTCTGCCGTAATATTTGTATGTCTACAAAGAAGATCAGTTGATACAACCATTATTCAAATGTACATAACAACTCTTAAAGCTAGTATTTGAGAAATGGAAGCATTCCATTAACTTCTTCATTCAAAAGGTGATCAAACATACAACTAAGACACATTGATGATCACTAGTGTTTGCAATGTTAAAGTTGGAAACAATGTGGAAAGATAAATAAATGGAACATATGACCATGGTGATAGAAATGAAGCTGGATAGAAAGCTGATAGAATTCTGAAAACCTGACAACTAATTCCTTAGATCCTTTTTTTCAACAACCTTCATGTGGACCTCACTAGATTGAATGCATGGGCTCAAAACAACATCCTTTTGTGAAAAGAGCTGACAGAACAGTTTGAGATCACTACTCAGAACAAGTCCAGAGGCTGACTGTGAAACAGATGATCAAAATTACTCATATGCAAGTGCACTTTGAAGGTGAAGAGGTTTAAAACAAGTCTACAAGAGACAAGATATGACTGCAGTTACATCCCACCTAAAAATAGAGTCCATATGAAAAACAGATTGGACAAACTGAACCCTAATAACTGAAACCTTATAAATTATGGGATGATATAAAAAATATAATATAATACATGAAGGAAGTGAAAGCTCATAAAAAGGCAAGAAACCTGGATAATGTCAAAGTG
>PVJH01037679.1:0-17759 GCA_004026705.1 Nesogale talazaci | reverse complement strand
ACATATATTAAGCCAAGGAAAAATCAGTTTAACTACTGGCCTCTAAAAAGTTATCTTTCCCTCCTACCAGGCTCAACACATATTTTGACACCCAGAAAGCTACTTGACGATATTAAAATGCTGAATAAATCCAAGGATAAAGTCTCCTTTATGAAGGATGAATAGATTTTTTTTGTTTCTCTGTTTGAGGATTCTCACTAATATCTTCAAGTAAAACAGATGAAGAAAATGATGCTATCATGTAATTTAAATAATATAAATATTTTTTTCAAATAATGACTTTTTAAAAGCATTTCTGAAGGGTGTGTTTATAATTACCTACCTACCATTGGATTTGTCATTTTTAATGAGTTAGACATTATTGCTGCTTGGCAGAAGATGAGAAGAAATTAGAAGAATTGAGAATAATTTTTCACAGCCACCTATGTACATACTAATTTCTTGTTAAATACTTATCTAAGTGCCCTATGCTAAAGAATATTGTTTTGACAAAGAAAGGTTTTAAATGAAATTACAAAAGGTAAAACTGTAAATGTGTATGTATGCTAGATTTCCGATAAATCAAGTTTTCTTTCAATAGAAATCATTTATTTTAAAATAATTCATTGTCAATAATGGAAATAGAGTTATGTCACAGATTATGTTATCTTACTAGTTATGTCTAAAGATCACAATTTTTTATAATTTTGAAATCATATATGTTTAAATTGGAAAATAAAAATAACCATGAACATTCTGAGAAAAAAAATAAACATATAATTGAAAAATGTGTCTTGGTTGGTGTTTTGCATCAAAAGAGAACTTTGGGACTTTGAAAAGTTTCAAAACAAGAGTTGTACAAAAGAGAAAGACATAAATGTGCAGAAAAACAGCAAGGTGAGTGTAGCCGTGTATTGGTGGGGAGGAGCTCAGGCACTGTTTGTAGTTGAGCGGTGCCACCGGCTCAAGAAGAGGAAACGTGAGAGCAGACTCCGTCACGGCCATGGCCCCTTCTCAGGAGAGGCCATGGGAGAAACTGGCCATGTGGACAATTCTCTCGAGGAGCCCGAGGCGTGAGGCACATGGTCTCTGTGATCTTGCAGAGTTGGCAGTGGGCTGACGTGAAGGTGACTTTAGAAAAATCGTTTCCCAAAGGCTCCAGTGCCCTGAGTGTGCTGTCCCAACCCCCCACACCCTGACCGCTGGATTCCAGGAGGGCCAGAATGATTTTTCAGAACGCACCTCCATCTCTCCCACTCAGCACTCACTTTAAAAAGTAAGGCCCTGCATAAAGCTAGATAGCCCCACAGGTAAATCTGCAGTTTGTGTGGTGATGTGACACGGAGGAACGTTCCCTTCATGCTGTGCACCACATCCCCTCTTCCTTGTCTTCAGGGTGCGGGTCCCTGTCAGTAATGTCACCGTGAAGTACTTGGGCACCTGACGTCACAGGCTTGCATGAGTAATGTAACTTGTAGCAATCGAGAACTTCTACGTTTAGAACGTGTTCTTTCATGAGGGGCTTTGCCTCTTGGTAGGGTCCCCTGCAGCCCACGCGCAGTGCCTGTTTCATGATCAGTTCACAAGTGGTTCTGAGGGGTTTGTCCTTGATTCCAGGCTCCTGGGAGATGACATCTAAAGCCAGGTAGCCAAAAGACAAAAACAAAAACAAGGCTGGTATTTGTCCGTAGTTATGAAGAGAACATGTAAATCTCTAGGGCTGCTTGAGTGATTGGAGTGTCCTTTGAGTCATGGGTTTGTTACCCATGGCGGACCCCTTGAAAGAGACCCTTGTTGATAGTGTATGCTGATGAGGTGACAGCTTGGGAAAGACTGGCTCTGTGATAGGCTGACCCCAGGTTGGTGAGGATGTCCGGAGGGTCCGCTCAGCCCTGTAACAAATGATGCACTCAAGCCTGGCTACAGTTAGCCTCAACAGAACCTACAGACACATGGAGACTTGCGTGAGCTTTGCTGAATGGCGGTGTTCTGTGGATCATCACACGTTGATGTGTGCTCTGACATCAAGGGAGGATGTAACAGAAACCCATTTTGGGCTGTCCCCAGGATGCACCCTTCCTGGGCACCTGGCTTTGGCCATCCATCCATAAATGGTGCAAGGGGCCATAACTGACCTTTGGCCACGCAGGGAGGAGACTCCAAGTCCTCTGCAGCCCAGGGTCTGTTGCCCTTCCTCCCAGGGCACTCGGCTTCTCTGCTGAGTCTGCATCTGTTGCAGGAGCCACACACAACTCAGAACACTCCACGCCTGAGGAGGGTTAGTAGAGAAGTCAGCAGGTCTCCCCACAAGCCAGAAGTAGAAGACATGGAGGATGCAGTCAAGATCGACAGCAACACTTCTCTTCCGTCTCTCTGGGCTCAGCCTCTCAGCCATGTGCTCCTTTGGTCTCTGTCTTCACCAGCCTGGAGACCCACCCCTATTCTGTCTCGTGGTCTGTGCTGCTCCTCTGCTCTGTCTCAGTGTCAGTGTGCTTTGATGTCTTCAGGCAAGGATTTCCAACATGCTCACTGGTGACTCTTCTTCCTCGATTGTCCCAGGAATTTTCTCTGTTCCTGCTTCTGAGGTGGCTCCATCTTATCACAAGGGGAGTGGTGACCCAAACCAATATTTCTATCAGGAGAAAGTTGAGGCTTTCTACTCCCCTAAATAGTAGAGTCTTGGACTCACACAGCGGCAGTTCTACCCTGTCCTGCAGGGTCACTGTGCTTCAGAATCAACTTGGTGGCAGTGAGTTCTCTTTGGCGGTAATTTCCATGGTCTCCCCCAAGACATTTGGTAGGAGTTACAGAGGCATAGCGAGAAGCAGCATAAAGAAATCCCCCTTCAGCTCAAGCAATACTGTGTTCTCCTTTTGCTATGAGGTGCTGTAATCAGAAGGATCGCACTCCCCACGAATTCTTTAAAAAGAGGGTCTGAAACCAGGAGATGTAAAAATACAATATACATTTATACAAGACTCCTTTGTAAGCAGTTTCGAGGAGCTAGAAATCAATACTTGCACACTTCATTGTGCTTCCCTTGATTGGCCTGCACAGAAATGGCAGTGTGTGTGTGTGTGTGTGTGTTGTTTTGTTGTACAAGTGGCAGTTTTGTGATACCTGCCTCGAGATAGATGAAATCTATTAATACCATAAAACTTTTTTGACCCAAACTGCTTATGGTGGTCATGTGCTTATGTTAATTTCATGATTGAGATGTACGGTGGAGTCTAGTGTGTTAATCTGGAGATAGCCATTAAGTAGCCAATGAGGCCTCCGTGTGGGCATGGCTTTCTCCTGAGACTTCTGGGAAATCTCACATTTCCCTGATGGAGATAAGAAGCTATCTCCCCAGTTGTTGGGAGTTAGTCTCAGAGATGGTGACTCACAGACAAAACAAGATGGCAGCATCCGAGGAGCTGAAGGAGCCGGAGGAGAAGTCACACGGCCTTACCCTGATGGAACCAGACCTCTGAAGATGGCGAAGCCACGTGGAGATCCCTGCCAGTCCTGAGTTGCCTCTAACACCACTGGATGCTGTTGATGGACCCTGAGCCCCGGAAGCGAGGAGCCATGGGGAGACCCCTGCCAGCGCTGGAATTCTGCACCCACTGACCTGTGACTTCGTGAGTCGAAAGGAGACGTTATAGACTGATATCGAGCATATGGACTAATATCAGACTTATGACTTTGAACTGGACTGGGTTGGGATGCTTTCTCAATGTTCCATTCCTTTTGTATGTAAACCTTACGCTTATATCCATATGCATGTCTATGATTTTGTTTCTCTAGTTTACCCGGACTAACACACTGCTAAATTAAATTTAATTCAGTTTGCACTAAAGTAGACTGTTCCTTTTCTCTGTCTACCTGGGCTATATATTTACTTTCTGATTACATTCCTGTTACTAGGTATGTTCATGGCTACAAGCCAAAAATAACTATGAGACTTGTTCTCTGTCATTAGGCCAGAACGGAGAAAGAATATACCCCAGAAGAGATTTTTAACAAATATGAAGGGTACAAAATGACCTTTAAAACAATTCCTTTCGGGCTGAGCCCTGGTGGCGTAGTGGTTGTGCGCGGGACTGCGGCCCACTGGGATGGAGGTTCGATTCCAGCTCCACGGAGCAAAGGCTGGGCCTCCTACTCCCACCACCTGAGGGCAGTGATGCCCCCCCCCAAAAAAAATTCCTTTCATGACAAGGCTGTAGAAACAAAAGACAACAACCACAAGCAAAAAAAGAAAGAAAAAATAATTTACTGAACTATTGACTTTTTCTCCTGAAAAAACCTAGATTTACTATTATAAAACCTACCTGCTATATCTGAAGCAAAATGAACTGCACATAGCCAACTTCACCCAAGTTTGGGGAACTTCTGGCGTTGGCTACATTTGACTGCCAGCTTTGGTTAGCCCTGGGCCTGTTGCTATCGCCATGGCATTGACTCTAAGTCATGACAACCCTATGTTCATGGGAGAATGGTGCTCCATGGATTGGTCAATGGCTCTCACCTTTCCAAAACAGAATATCAGGCCTCTTTTTTATTCATTTTACTCATTTATTTTTTTTAAATCTTTTTATTGGGGGGCTCATACAACTCCCATCACAATCTATACAAACATACATTGTATGCAAAGCATATTTGTACACCTGTTGCCATCATCATTCTCAAAGCATTTTCTTTTCATGTAAAATCTTGGTATCAGCTCCTCATATTTCCCTCCCCTCCCCACTCTCCTCTGCCTCAGAACCCTCAATAATTTATAAATTATTATCATTTTATCATATCGTACACTGTCCAATGTCTCCCTTCACCCACTTCCCTGTTGTCCGTACCTCAGAAAGAAGGTTATATGTAGATCCCTGCAATTGGTTCCCCCTTTCTACTCCACCTTCCCTCCACCCTTCCGTCATCACTACTCTCACCCCTGGTCCTGAAGGGATCATCTGTCCTGGATTTCCTGTGTTTCCTGTCTGTACCGGTTCTGATCTAGCCAGATTTGTAAGGTGGAAAAGGGATCATGATGGTGGGTGGGAGGAAGCATTTAAGAACTAGAGGAAAGTTGCAGATATCATCGTTGTTATACTGTACCCGGACTGGCTCGTCTCCTCCCCGCAACCCTTCTCTAAGGATATGTCGCTTTATCTATAGATGAGCTTTGGATCCCCAATCTGTACTCCCCCTCATTTATAATGATATAATTTTTGTTTCTTTGATGCCTGACACAGGATGCCTTCAACACCTCGTGGTCACACAGACTGGTGTGCTTCTTCCATGTGGGCTTTGTTGCCCATCTGCTGTATCAGGCCTTTCTTCCAAAGCTTTGTCACCTGATATTGCAGATCTTTTACCTTGCTGCATGGCCAATGGACTCACCCCAAGTTAGAGCAAAGCAGAGAAGGTACCAGTCGGGGCTGAGCCCCAGTGGCATAGTGGTTGTGCGCGGGACTGCGGCCCACTGGGATGGAGGTTCGATTCCAGCTTCACTGGAGCAAAGACTGGGCCTCCCATTCCCACTACCAGATGGCAGTGATGCCCAAAAAACCCAAAAAATAATAAAATGAAATAAAAAAAAAGAAGGTACCAGTCAAGAGACTAACAATGCCTCACGCTGTCTATGTAGTGTCCGGGTTGAAATCAGAATACATAGAGAACCTGTACCTTTTATCTTGGAGTTTATGTTTTAGGGAGTTGCATACACCTGTTGTACATTAACTCAGGTTTCAACAGGATACAGCTATTGGCCATGAGCAAGCAAAGAAAGCACCAAGGTTCTTCAAGTTTCAGGCCAGTCTCCTCGGGATGTCCCTGTGTTGAGTCACTAAAAGGTAAAGAGAAGGCATTCAGTGTTATCTGACTCCACTAATGACGTCCACTGTTTGTCTTTTCTCAATTTCTCAAAATCTCAGACTCCATTAAATACTTCGGACTGGCTGCGGTTAGTAAGGAGAATCCTTCTAACTACCATATACGCTAGAGTGTAGGCTGCGTTTTTCAGCACATTTTTTAGTTTTTTTGTGGTAAAACGAGGTGTCTCGAGTAAATACGGTATGTTAGGTAAAAGAGCATCTTGACTTGGACTCTCAGACATTCTGGGTAAACACCCAGGAGCTCCTTGCATTCTTGTTTGTGCTGTTTGCATGTGTCGTTGTGGAAATTCTGACTGAAAGCAACCCTGCATATCACCAGCCCCTACCAGTCCTCCACCTCCCTCCCAGGGATGATGCTTGAGCCCAGTAATTACAGCCACCAATATCAATCCCTCTCCCGGGGAGGCTTCCTCTTCACTGAACAGTGTGTTCTTCTCCAAGGACTGTTCCCTCCTGATAACCTGCCCCAAGTACCTGTGATAGTGACGTAACCTGGGGTCAACTTGTGAAGGGCTGGGGTCTAACCTGTCCAACAGGTTGCAACTTGTGGAGCTCATTTGGAGGCACCACGGAGATGACTAGCTCCCTGGAGGCTGGATACAGGCAGATTCTCTCTGCTTCGTCTTTCCTGTTGACAAGCCACATGAAGCTACATTGACAGAGCCAGAACCCTGGAGCAGCAGCCGCCACCGGGAGACCCACGCCCGCATTCGATGCTTCCACCACCAGTGGATCCACTGGACTTTCCACCCATGGACCTGTGAGCTTCCTGTATTTGACATCATTGCATGTGTTTCATGAGTCTGAAGAAGACTTTATAGGTCGATATCTGTATGGGCTAAGATAGGACTTATGGACTTGATCCAGACTGGGCTGGGATGTTGTCTTACTATACACAATAAAACTCTTTCTTATACAGATGAGTGTCTCTGGATTTGTTTCTGTAGTCCACCCAGACTGACACACTCCCCAGCATTCAGCTGTTCTTTTTCCGTGGAAGATTTGCTTGTGCTTCTATCGGTCCGTGATTCTTTCAGTATTCTTCACCAACATTATATTCCAATGCGGCTATTCTTCTCTGTTCTTCTTTGTCCAGCTTTCACACGCATGTGAGGCAATTGACACTAAAGAGAACCTAGAGGCTAATGTTTATAACCAGCTCCAGCCGCGAAGAATGTCTTCCTTCAACGTTGACTTCTTTCTGACCTGATCTGAAAGTGTACCTTGTAACTCTTTGAAATTATAAGTGTAAATTCTGGAGCCCTTACCCCAGCCTTAACCCATACCCCTTGTGACTTCAACCAAATCGTCACCAAATGGAGGCATTCGAATGTCTATGGGGCTTTCCATGCCCATGAACAGCCTCAGACACCCAGAGGCAGTTCTGCCCTGTCCTACAGGGAGACGCTGAGTTGGGAGTGGGGTATGGAATGGCAATTACATTGTTAGGTAATTTGTGCATTATTTGGTAACCTTTCTTTGGAATGGGCACAAATACAGGTCTCTTCCAGTTGGTCGGACAGATAGCTAAGCTCTGGACTTCTTGGCTACATGAATGAGCACTTCCAGTATTGCTTCAGTTTGCTGAACCTTTGTGAGTGGTATCCTGTCAATGCCTGCAGCCTTGGTTTCTCTCAGTTCAGACATCTTCCTTCAAAACAGTTGGTTCTTGATCATATAGTATCTTTGAAATGGACTTCGGCTCACCATGGCTGACTTGGCCACAGCGAAGGCTAAGCGCCCCAACTGCCAGCAGCAGAAACCAACGTTAAGTCCAAGATACGGGACCATTCCTCCAGGAAATCAACCAGCAACTTGGTGGCAAGTTGATTATATAGGACCACTTCCATCATGGAGGGGGCAGCGTTTTGTTCTCACTAGAATAGACACCTATTCTGGATATGGATTTGCCTTCCCTGCAGTTAATGCTTCTGCCCAAACCACCATTTGTGGACTTACAGAATGCCTCATCCACCAGCATGGCATCCCACATAGCATTGCTTCAGATCGAGGAACTCACTTCACAGCAAATCTGGTGGAGTAATGGGTCCATGTCCATGAAACCCACTGGTCTATCATATTCCTCATCATCCTGAAGCAGCTGGATTGACAGAATGAGGAATAGTCTCCTAAAGACACAACTACAGTGCAAACTACGTGGCAACAACTTGCGGGGTTGGGGCAGTGTTCTTCAGGAAGCTGTGCTTTGTCTCCAAGAGCCAGGATTCATGGGTCCAGGAAGCACCATTCACTATTACTCCTAGTGACCCACTTGCAGCATTTTTTGCTTTCTGTCCCAGCAGCCCTATGTGCTTTGGGACAGGAGGTCCTGGGCCCAAAGGAAGGAACTCTCCCAACCTGGAAACACAGCACAGATTCCACTAAACTGACAGCTGAGAATGCCCCGTGGCCACTTTGGGCTTCTCATGCCTTTGGATCAACAGGTTATGAAGGGTGTCACTCTACTGATTGGTGTGATTGACCTAGATTACCAAGAAGAAATTGAACTGGTAATGTCTGGAATCCAGGAGATCCCATAGGCCATCTCTTACTAATACCATGCCCTGTGATTAAAGTAAATGGTAAGTTACAGCCACCCAATCCTGACAGGATGTCTAATGACCCAGACCCTCAGGAGTGAAGGTCTGGGTCACCCCTCCAGGCAAAAAACCACGGCCAGCTGAGGTGCTTGATGAAGGCAAAGGAAATACAGAATGGATAGAAGAAGGTAGTTCTACCTATCAGTTACAATCGTGATCAATTGCAAAAGTGAGGTTTGTGATTGTCAGTTTCTTTTCTTTATATGTGCTAATTGAATGTATTTCCCTTGTTCATGTCTGATCTATCAGATACAATTGGACTCGGTGTGTTATCATTTATAGTGTAAGTATGATTTCATTAATGTCTGGAAATTATATATGGATAAAGAATTGTGTACAAGTGCCAAGTTAGCAAGGGGTGGATTGTGATAAATAGGTTTATTTTTTTATTTTCATTTGTTGTTGTTGTTGTTGTTTTTGATAAGTAGGTATATTGTCCCAACCTGGCCATTGAACACATGTGGGATCAATTCAAAGCAGTTCAATTGAAGGACAGAGAGATAAAGGGCTCAGTGAGCCTTGCCTTTCTTGTCTCTTGCTCTTTGATGATTGGATCAGTGTGCAGCAGTTGTCTTAGCTCAGAGCTGCCTCAACTTGCAAGCTACACTACCTGTGGAATTTATGTACATATCCATATATTTCTATGTTAAGTATGAAGGTAGCAGATGAACACTGGGCCTCTGCTCAAGTACTCCTTCAAACAAGAGCACTTTGTCCTATTAACCTGGCATTCCATAATGCTTGCCTTCCTTCCTGACAAGATCCCTGAAGACAAATTGGTTGCGTAAGTAAATGTGGCGAAGAAAGCTGATGGTGTCCAGCTATCAGAAGATATAGCGTCTGGGGTCTTAAAGACTTGAAGATAGGGGCTGAGCCCCGGTGGTGTAGTGGTTGTGCGCGGGACTGCGGCCCACTGGGATGGAGGTTCAATTCCAGCAGCGGCTCCACAGGAGCAAAGGCTGGGCCTCCTACTCCCACCACCAGAGGGCAGTGATGCCTAAAAAAAAAAAAAAAAAAAGACTTGAAGATAGACACGTGGCCATTTAGCTGAGAAGCAACAAAGCCCACATGGAAACACACAAGCCTGTATGATCATGTGGTGTCTATAGGATCAAGTATCAGACATCAAAGACCCAGAACAAAATAAAATTGTTCATTGTGATTGAGGGGGGGGAGTACGGAGTAGAGACTCAAAACCCATCTGTAGGCAACCGAAGAGTCACAAGGAAGAAGTGAGTCAGTCAGGGTGCCCTATAACACATACAACTTTCCTCTAGTTCTTAAATGCTTTCCCCTTCCCCACCCCCACCCCCACTATCATGATTCCAATTCTACCTTACAAATCTGGCCAGACCAGCGCATGTTCACAGGTACAGAGAAGAGCTGGAAACACAGAGAATCCAGGACAGATGAACTTCTCAGGACCAATAGGAGGGGAAAGGGAAGGTGGGAGAGCTAGGGGAAACTGATCACAATGATCTACCTAAAACCCTCTCCCAGGGGGATGGACAACAGAGAAGTGGGTGAAGGGAGACATGGAAAAATAATAATTTTTAAAATATCAAGGACTCATGAGGGAGGGAATGTGGGGGAGGGAGTGGGAAAATGGGGAGCTGATACCAAGGGCCCAAGTAGAAAGAAAATATTTGAGAATGATGACGGCAACAAATGTACAAATGTGCTTGACACAATGGATGGGTGGATGGATGGGTTATGATACGAGTTGTATGAACCCTCAATAAAATGACTTAAATAAACAATAAAATACCGGCAGCTGTTCTCCTGACAGTACTACAGCCTAAGGTGCATTTAGCCACAAAGGCAGAGGTCTCTGCAGACGGCCTGTTTTAGCTCTTCTAAGCTACCCTAAACCTATTGCCATTCAAGCTCCAAAGATAAAAATGCCCTTCTCGCCAGTCAGCCAGAGGACGAAGCAGCTGCCGTGGTCAGCAGAAAATCCTTCCAAGTGGGAATGGCTTCAGCCCCTCCTCACAGGCAAGCCAAGTTCTGGAGTTAGAAGGAACCGGTTGTTCCCTGTTTGGCATGAATGGTGTTGGGAGCCCTCAGGGGAGGCGGGGCCGCCGCTCAGTCTCAAAGCAAACCACCGCTTGTTTTAGCAGCAAAGCTGACTCTGGCATTCTGTATTAAATGCTGCTAATTCAACAGCCTCTGATCCACCACCTGAAAGATTTGTCTTGACTTTTATTCCAGTCTTTGTTTGGTTTGTTTGTTTGGTGAAACTATACACCCTCCATCATGTCCAGATCTAATGATCCCAATTTTTCACTGTGTATCCCTGGATTCAAGAAATGTTCGATTATTATCTCAACAGATGGTGAGCATTTTATATACTACAGAGAGAAAAAAAAAATCACCTCTCTACAGGTTTCCCGTTTTATTCTGTAGGTGCAAACACTTGAGACGCTGGTGTACCCTAAGAGAAAATGCATACAAACCATACACAAATGGCAACAAATTGGGTCTCTAATCAATCAGTGGCTCAGTGGGAAAGCGCTTGGCTGCTAATCAAAATGCCAGCGGTTCAAGCCCACCAGTCACTTCCCAGGCTAAAGGCATGGCAGTCCGTTTCCATGAAGATGGTAGTGCAGAGGCCGCGCAGGGTGGTTCCACCCTGTCTCATAGGGTCTCTGTGGGCTGGAATTCACTTGATGGCCAAGGTTTGGTTTATTGCAATAAGCTAAGTGTTGGCTTAATCGTTTTGATTTCCTTTATTGTACATGAGGAAGAACATAATTTGTCTTAAATAAATACGTGTTAGTTGATTCTCTACTTTAAAAAAAATCAAAGATACATTTTTTTTTCTCATTAAAGCACTTGCATTACTTGTTTCTTACAAGGTTGGTGGTTTGTTGGGTTTTTGGTTTTTTTTTTTCCAGGAAAGTCAGTTTCCTAAATCATGTAATACGTGAGAATGAAATCCACCCCTCCTCCCCACCTTCCTTCCAGAAGAGCGGGTTTTCTCTGTGTTTTCTCTCTCTCTAATCTCGGCTGCCTGGCATTGAACTAATATTTGAGGCGTATCCTCTGCCTGCGCACTTTGTCAAGATCTTCTGCAATCGATTTAATCATCTGATCCGTTGTTTCTTTCAGAACGGTGGCTGTCCTGAGCGCATGGTCCAGAGCCGAGCTGAGGGTCTACGGAGGAAAAGACGGCACATTTTAGTTCCCTAAGCTCTTTCTGTCTATCCCCCCACCAACACGGCCAGGTGGGGTTCTGGAAGGGTTCTCCTTTCCACGCAGTCTATTTCTGTTTGTGAGGGCTGGTTTCCTAGGAAACTGCCCTGGGCTGGATGATATACGTTCAGGAAAAAGATTTAAAAGATCGGCATGTGACTGGTGAGCTTGAGTCAGAGGGCAGAGGCTGGCAGCCTGCAGGGTTTTTCCTACTGTGAGAAGGAGAAGGCGGGCTTGGCGGGAGGAGGACCTGAGGGGCCAGAGAGGGCTCCCTGGGGCTGCAGCCCATGTGCATTTGCAAGAAGTATTTGAAAGAGGCGTGGACACTAGTTACTGGTTTGCAAATAAGAGCCTGCTGAGGGACCCAGCCCTGACCACCATGTCCTTGGATCAGAATTGTGACCACAGCCCAGGACAGACTCCAAGCTGGGGATAGCATCATTTTCTCAGGAATTTTCCCAGAGAACTAACTTGGGAAGATGTAGGTTGAAGCTGAGCACAAAATTGCTTCCAGCAGAGCCCTCACCCGTCCGTCCATCACAGGGCAGAACTGCCTGTGAGTTTCTGAGACAAATTGTTTATGAGAATGGCCTCATCTTTCTCCTTCAGGGCGGCCGGTGGTTTCAAGCTGCTGGTCTTCGCGATCCCAGCCCCACACAAAACTACTGCGCCACCACGGATCCCGGCCTCTCACTCTAGTAACTTCAAAGCTCTCGGCGCAGATGAACTGCAAGGATGTTCATTTCCTCCCCACCCTTCATAAACGCTCACCTCAAATCCCGTCTTATCAACGCTCTGAAAGTCGCACCAGGACTTGCTTCCGTAGTCCCTCCGGGCGTGGGCGCTGGGCAAGGGCACAGCCTGGTTGGGGTGGTAGGTGGCGAGCACCCGCGGGTCCGTGCTGGGAGGGGAAGCACAGGAACTATGAGGGGCGCCCGCCAGGCCTGCTCTTGGGCTCCTGGTGGCCCATGCGGGTCAAAGCGAGATCGGAGGCCCGGCCTTCCTGAGTCCCAACGGAGGCCCGGCCCAACTGCCGAGGACCCCGGAGCTGCAGGAGTTTTGTTACCCTCTCCATGCAGGATGTACCCTCTCGGGGTGTCTGAGTCTTTTCCTTTGCCATGAAGAAAAAAGGGCAAGCCTCCACATTTATTTTGGTGGGGGGGGGGGCAAACTTCTAGGCCCTGAATGCTTATAAAGCATGCCCACCACATACAACTTGACAGGCACCGCGCATGTGCTGGCCTCCTTCTAGCACCAGGGGCTGATGGAGCCCGTAGGAGGCCGCAGCTGGGCTCGGTGCTCCAAGTCTCAACTCCTCTGACCCCACCCCACCCCCTTCTCTAACGTCCTACCTGCACTCCCAGGTGATCTTAAAAAGATTGAAACAAACTGTATTAAAAAGAGAACTCCATTGGAAAAGCCTCCCAGCTTCCCTTGTTGCGAAGACAAGAGACTGAAATCCCTCATGTCTCCCACAAGGCCCACAGCCTGCCTGGCAGCCTCAGACCATCACTGGCCAGTCTCATCTTGCCACACTGCGCCCCCTCTTCTGGGCTCCATCCACAACGCCCTTGAACTTGCCAAGAGCCTGCCTACCTCCGCCTGGAGAGACCCAGCTTGCTCACCCCCTCAGACCCCCACGTTTCTCAGGCCCACCTCTGCGCTGCCTTGCTCAGGGCATTGTGCACGCCCTTAGGAGCTCAGCCTCCTGGAAACCCCATCAGGCCAGTACCACTCTGCACCGCCACCTCCTCTCACTACTACCAATGGCCGGCCAGCTCTTCCAGGAAGGTAGAGGTGGTGACTGACCTTTTTTTCTGTCACCGTGTCTCCACTGTACACTTTTGACATTAAAATATGATTCTCGGGGGAATACATGAATGCATCAAGTCTGAGATCCAGGTCCCTCCAGCTGTGACCTAGGTGATTTGGGGGGCCTCAGCCTCAACCAGTGGTGGAGGGTTAATGCTACCACTGACTCAACACTATCGAGGGCATCCCATCTCACGTCGTCAACCGACATCAGGTTTCTGGACAGTACATCTGGAAGGGATCAGGCAGGTTGCGCTTTCTCCCGAGGAGCAGTTGCAGGGTGTTGAGCCACCCATCTTAGGGTGAGCAGTCTTGTTGTCTCGGTCAGCTCCGATTCAGGGCACCGTGTGTAGGACAGAAGGGCACTGCCCGGTCCCAGGCCGCCCTCCCCACTGTGATGATTCAGAAGCCTGGCGGCAGCCGTGTCATCAGCCAGCCAGCCTCCTGGTCCTTGACGCACCACTTCACGAAGCAGGATGCCCTTTCCCAGGGGCGGGCCTCTTCCCACAACCGGGGTTATCATCAGAAATCATAAAGTAACACTCACTTCTCTGCCGTGGGTTCGTGCTCCTCCTCAGGGAACCTCACATTTGTTCTCTGGGAATTGGTCCCTTTGGGTTTTGAATAAGCTGAAATATGGAAAGGATGATTAGATAATAGCCAGACTGTATGCAGAACCAGAAAAGATGGCAACCAAAGCCCAAGTTTCCCAGTCTGAACATGGACAAAGGACTTGCGGGGAGATCTCACCCAAGGATAGACCAAGGGTCGCCAAGCTCAGGAAACTGTGCTTGACATCACGAGTCTCTACCCAAACCCAAGCCGATTCCATCAAGTCCATTTGGACTCACAGTGACTCTCCAGGGCAGGGGAGAACTGCCCCCCCCACCCCCGTCCAGGTTCTGGTGCAGTACCACTGATGGTAGCAGGCTGCCACGTCTCTCCATGTCTCACACTTATAGCCTTGGCAGTGGACCCCCACTGTTTTCTCCCAGAAAGCACTTGGTAGATTCAAACTGCTGACCTTTATGTTGGCACCATGTGCTAAACTGGTCTGTCACCAGGACTCCTTGATACCCGGCTACAGCAGGAAAACGGAAAACGGGCTGAGTCAAACCAGGCCGTCATGAAGGACAAATACCGGGTAACCCCACATTTTCAACTCATCAGTGCCCCGTGGCTGCTGTTGCTGCTCTCTCCCCTGTGCTCCCTGCTTTCATTTCCTCCTCTCTCCCGGCCCTCTGAGCTCAGTTGGGGGGTAAGGCTGCCCCTTTGATCGTGAGTCTCAGATTGTTCTAGCACAGGCCAGAGTGCAGGTCAGACCTGAAGGGTCCCAAGGGCTCCCATCTGTTGCTACCTGATCAGTTACACATCTTTTTTTTATTTTTTGCGATTTTCATCTTACTGAAAAAATAGCTAAGGATTCCCCCAAGTTGGGGGTGGGGGGGCGGCGGGGAGAGAAACCATTTTCCAGAAGCTGACTGTCTGAATGAGCTATTTTATAATTTTTTTTAACAAGAAAAGGAGCATAGAAAGAAAGATGATTACACAAAGCGTTCTGGATTCTGGAAAAGAAACTCGACTTTAAGAAAATTATACCAGCAGACAGGTCACTGGGGGTCTGGGTGCCCGGCGTGCTAACCACGTGGCTGGGCCTGATGTGGACCTCCTCTGGGCTCAACAATTTCCTCTGAAAAGGGCACGCCACCACCTCTCCCTGGAGACCCAACCAACGGAATTCCAGAGGCCCTCTCGCCCTGGCAGAAGATTTCTGGATTCTCCGAGTCGTAGCCAGTGATTCTGTCACCATGAGGATGCCCGAAACTAAAGAAGGCTCGGCGCTCCTGCGAGGTGCCCGGGCCCCTCACCTCGACTGACGCTCTCACCACAGGTGAACTAGACCAGGTTGGCTAACTTTAGAGACAGAAGAGCCTATCCTGTCCCTCACAACCATTTAAAAATTATTCGAGAACGAAGTCCCCATTGTCTGAATAATATCCTTTAATATTGTTCAACTGGACTTCAGAACCCCAGATAAGCAGAGCTGCAAAAAGCTCCCCCCAGGGGGCAGAGTGGTTGTGCGCGGGACTGCGGCCCACTGGGTTGGAGGTTCAAATCCAGCAGCAAGGCTGGGCCTCCTACTCCCACCACCAGAGGGCAGTGATGCCCCCAAAACCAAAAACAGAAACAAAAAAGCTGCAGTCTGCCCACCTTGGTCTGGAATGCCCCTCGTTTTAGTACAAGCACCTTTTTCCCCGTAGATGGCAAGCTCCCTGGGCAAGAGGGGTCGTGTCTTATTCACCTTTGTAAATAGCTCTTTGCCAACCTTTAACTCTCTTCCCAAAGACAGCGCTCTTGTGAGCGTCTGGTGGTCACAAGGTGACGTTCAAGCAGCGTATTGTCGGCCGGAGCAGTCACATGGCGTCTCACTCACAGCCAGCCGCCCCAGGGGACAGCAAAGCTCCCCGTGGGTTTCCTGGTTAGTTGTCTGCCCCGACAGGCAAATCTCCAGTTCACCCACTGGGCAGTAAACCCTTTGGTTAACAGCCGAGGCCTTAACTGTTGCACCACTAGGACACGTTTAAAATAGTTTCGTGAAGCCTGTTGTGCACCTACGGACTTTCAGTAGGGATCGGTTCTGAACCACAGCCCTGATAACAGAGACGATTCCGTCTGGCTGCCTTGTGTTCTGTAGCTCCTGTGTTCGTGACCGGCTTCCAGGGGCCCTAGGGTGAGGCACAAGCAAGAGTCCTTCCACTCTGCGACTGTGAGTGGCTGTGCGTTGGGCTGCTCATCTCAAGGCCAGCAGTTCAAAACCACCACCCGTCTCCATGGGAGAACAGTGAGGCTTTCTACTCCGGTATGGATTTCAGACTCAGCAAACCACTGGGGCAGCTCTCCCCTGTCCCCCACAGGCGCCCTGAGGCAGCAGTGAGTTGAGTTACGGGCAGCCTGTTACCATCCCTGAGCAGTGCTGGGTGCGGAAGGGTCCCTGAACTTGAGAAGCAGACTAGGGGGGTGGGCAGGGGCACCCCCAAGAGCAGCAGTAGCCTGTGTACCATGGGGCTGCTGAAAGATGGGGCCCTAGACTCCTGATGCAAACACGACCGAGCAGGGGGTGCCCCTACAGGGGAGTATTGTCATCTCAAGAATGGAGCTGAACCAAACAGCTTTTGCTCTGAGTCCAGTCATCCTACGCTGGGTGTTTCATCTACAGCAAAAATGTCCAAAGATAAGATCAAGAAGGCCCGGCTGGTGGCCTGGGAGCAGCAGCGATTCCCACTGCCACCCCCAAGCGGCTCACCTTTAGGCGGGGCTTCACGGCTGACTCTTCGCGAGGGAGGAGTCTTGGCGCCACAGTTCTCGCATGTACCTCTCTGCAGCACAGTGACTGAGTCAGAACAGGAGCTTTCTCCTGCTTCCGAACCTGGAAAAGCGCAAGTCACACAAAGGGAGGGTGAGTTACCCGGCCACAAGACGTGGTGGCGACAGCAGAGTTCTGGTGGCGCCAGGGGCGACGCAGAAGGCCCAAAGTCTCCCCGGGCTGGAGTCCCGGGAGCGGCAAGTGAGATGCTTAGCGGGGGTCCTGACATGAAAGTCTCCAGGTGTGCGTACAAGCAGGAGGAGGCAGCCATTGAGAGGATTCTGATTCAGGGAGACGCCTTCTGGGCCATGGCAGTACTGCGTGCCATTCGGGTTTCCAGGGCTGTGGTCCTTCACCTAACTGCAAGGTCGGCAGTTCAAAACCACCATCCTCTCCGAGAGACAGAGACAGAGAGAGAGACAGAGAGAATGATAAGATTTTCTATTCCCATAAGAAGTCAGTCTTGCAAACAAACAAGGACAGCTTTATCCTGTCCAACAAGGTTGCCCTGAGTCCGAGGAGTGAGTTTGGCTTGGTCTTCTGTGGACTTTCAGAAGGAGCTTGCCAGGTCTTTCTTCAGAGGTACTTCAGAGAGGACTTACACATCACTGTCCTCTTGATTAGCAGCTAAGCATGTAACCATCTGTGCCCCCAGGGACCCCTGTCTCTCTTGACCAAACTCTGTCATTGAGACAGCGCGGTCGTGTGCAAGACCGCAACTAGTTACAGGAGTGAAAACTCAGTCCACCCCCTAGGAGTCGATGGTGGTTTCGAACTGTCGACCATGCAGACTGAAGCCCGATGCATAGCCACCACACCCCAGGGCTTGTGTAGCAAAATCCAGAAGCCCCGAGTCATGGAGTCCAGTCCAACATACCACGGTCCTGCGGGGCAGAACAGAATAGCCGGGAGGCGGAGGGGGCAGGGGGGGGG
>PVJH01037678.1:0-17807 GCA_004026705.1 Nesogale talazaci | reverse complement strand
TGCTCATTCTTCTGGCAGTCTCTGGTATCATTCACAATTCAAATGCATCCATTCTTTAGTTTTTCTTATTCATTGTCCATCTCTAACATATGAGCTAATTGCGTTCCTCTAATTCAGTGCTTCTCAACCTTTCTAATGCTGCCACCCTTTAATACAGTGCCTCATGTTTTGGGGACCCCTCCAACCATAAAACTATTTTTGTTGCTACTTCACCACGATAATTTTTTCACTGCTATGAATTGGGTGACCCCTTATGAAAGGGTCCCTTGACCCCAAAAGGGGTCGTGACCCACAGGTTGAGAACCACTGCTCTAGTTAGATTTCTTGCTAAGTCGGGGGTGGAGGGACGGTTGTAAATGGTATTGTGTTCCTGGTTTTCTTTCTCTGAATTTTTTTGCTTTTTATAAAGAGATCTGACTGATTTTTTGCGAGTTGATCTCGTACCCTGCCACATTGCTGAATCTTTCAACTAGCTGCAATAGTTTTTGTTTCGAGTCTTTGGGATTTTCTGTCTTAAAGAAAAGAAACACACTGCCATCGACTCCGTTCTGACTCGGGAAGAACTATGCCTGTGGGCTTGGAGATTGAGATTCTTCATGGGAGTAGAAAGTCTCATTTTTTTCCCCCATGGAATGGCGGTTGTTGTTGAACTGTTGATTTTGTGGTTCGCAGCGCCATGGGCAGCCCACTCAGGGCTCTTTTTCTATGTAAAGGGCCATACAATGTGCAGATAAGAAAGAAGGATTTATTTCTTTGCCAATGTTGAGGCCTTTAATTTCCCTTTGATGCTCTGGTTAAGTCTTTCAGCACAATATTGAATAGGAATAAGGATCAAAGTATCCTTGTCTGATTCCTATGTGAAAGAGGAATGCTCTCCGTTTCTCTCCGTTGAGGGAAATGTTGGCCATTGGCTTTTAATAAAAGCCCTTTATTGTCCTGAGGAGTTTCCTCCCTATTTTGTTGAGTATTCTTTCTGGAATGGGTATTGGATTTTGTCTAATACCTTTTCTGTATCAATTGATGTGATCACGTGGCTCTCTATGTTTTATTTATGTAATGGACTACATTGACTTTTCCCCTCTAAGCTTGATCACTCTTGCTTATCTGCTATGAATTCCACTTGGTCATGGTGTATTATTACCAGTACATATTGTTTGATTATTTTAGCGAAGCTTTTGTTGAGAGTTTTTACACCTGTGTTCCTGTGTGGCACTGATGAATAATTTTCTTGGTGTCTCTGTCTGGTTTTTGATATCAGGGTTATACTTGCTGCATAAAATGAATTTTGGAAGGGCCGAGCCCCGGTGGCGTAGTAGTTGTGCATGGGACTGCGGCCCACTGGGACGGAGGTTCAATTCCAGCAGTGGGGCGGGACCTCCTACTCCCACTACCAGAGAGCAGTGATGACCAAAACAAACAAACAAACAAAAAAATGAATGTTGGAGTTTTCTATTCTTTTTTGGTATCACAGTCCCGCTCGTAACCACTTGGCTACCGGGACACCTTATTCTTTTTTTATACTCTGGCATTGTTTGCATAGAATTAGTGTCAGTTCTTTTCCGAATCTTGGGTAGACTTCACCAGTGAAACTGCGTGGGCCCAGGCCTTTTCTGTTGGGAATTTTTTAACAACCCAATTAATTTCTTCCTTTGTTATTGATCTATTCAGATTTTCTATTTCATTTCATGTGCGTTTAGACAGATAGTGTACTTCTTGAAACATTTCCACTTCCTCTAGGTTTTTTAATTTGTTGGAGTTCTTCATCACATTCTGTTGCTATTTTATTTCTGTGCCAACAGCACCTTTTTCATTTATCATTCAGGTCATTTGCATCTTCTTGTTATTTTCCTTTGTTAGGTTTTCCTATTTTTAAAAAATGTTTTCAAAGAGTCAATTTCTTGTCTTGTTGATTCTTTCTATTGTTTTTCTATTTCTTTTATTTATGCTTTAATCATTTCTGTTTCTTTTCTTCAATGGTCTCTTGGCTTATTTTGATACTTTTCCTAGTTGCAGGTGACATTGGTTTAAGGTGCTGGTATAAGTATTTTCTTAATTTTTGACATGTGAACTTATTGCTATAAATTGTCCCTGGTTATCGCTTATTTACTTTTAATATCTTACAAAGGTTTTGAGTATGTTATGTTTTCATTCTCATTGGAGTCAAGAGATTTTTTAATTTCATTTTTTTGTTTTTATCTTTCCCAGTAGTTTTAAAGCAGGATCTACTCAAGCTCCATGTATTTGTTTTTTCCCTTGATCTTCCTAGTGTTAATTTCTAACTTTATAGCATTGTTATCTGAGAAGATGCTACATAATATCTCAATAGCTTTAAATTTGTTGATGATTGCTTTGTAGTTTCTCACATATGATATACTCTGGAAATTTTTCATGTAAGCTAGAAAACAATGTGTGTGGTACTATAATTGGGTGAAGTGTTCTGTATATGTGTATGAAGTCAAGTTATTGTGTTGCTTAGTTCTTCTGTGTCTTTGTTGTTTCCTTCTAGTTGTTCTGTACAAAATTGAAAGTGGTGTATTAAAGTCTCCTACTACTAACTGTAAAGTTTTAATTTTTCTATTTCATTCTGTAGGAGTTTGATTAGTGTATTTTGAGATTCATTCTTTGGGTGCATTGATATTTATTTTGATTATATCCTTTGTTCAATTGATCCTTTAATCATTCTATATTCTTTAGCTCTTATGTGAGCTTTTAGCTTAAAATCCATTTTATCAGAAATCAGTACTGCCATTTATGCTCTTTTGTGATTGCATTAGGCTTCAAACCTTTTTCCATCCTTTGTTTTTTTCATCTATTTTTATTTCTGTGTGTAAGGTGTACATCACGTAATTATGGGTCATGTTTTCATATCATTCTGAAAATATCTGTCTCCTGACTGGCGCAGATAGTTCATTTACATTGGTTGTAATTATTGATAGTTGGGAACTCATTGCAGTCCTTTTGCTCTGTATGTGTTTTTGTGTGTGGTGCTGTTTAGGGCTTTAGCTCACCTTCTTTCTGTGCTGAGCTAATTGTGCTTGTGGGGTTTTCTTGGTTGTTGTTGTTGTCTTTCATGCATGGCTCTCTTGTTGTGTTTAGGGACCATGAGTCAATTCCGAGTCACAAGGACTGTGCACATCAGGACAAAGCACTGCCTGGGCCTGTGTCCCGTATGATTGTTCTGATGCCGGAGACCAGTGTGGCAGATACGGAGCCCATCCCTCTCTCTGAGCGCCTGCCTCTTTTTCACAGCCCCTCCACTTTACCAAACACGACGTCCTTCTCTAGGGACTTGCTCTCTACTGACCATAGGTCCAAAGTATGTCAGATGAAGTCTTGGCTGCGCTGCTTTTAAGGAGCACTCTGACTGTGCTTCTTCCAAGACGGATCTGTTTGTCCTTTTGACAGTCCACTACTTCCCATATTCGTTGCCAGCGTCACAATTCAGATGCACCAATTCTCTTTTGGTTTTTCTTATTCATTGTCCAACTTTCACGTGCATATGAGGCGATGGAAAATGCCATGACTTTGTTAGGCACACATTTTTCCTCAAAGTAACATCTTATTAGTGTTTGCTTAATCTTTATTATTTTCCTCTTTTTTACTTTGATGATATTTATTCATTCCTTTGAGATTACCCTCTAATTATTAATGGACTTCCAAGTCCACTTTCTTTTGTACTTTCCTTTCTTTCATCTGGGTTTCTGGAACCCAAGTTGCTTTATCTTGAAACCGGCTTGAATTTCTCCCCACTAAAATTTCCCCACTACGCTCTTCTATCCATTTGACAATTGCCTTCCTCATCAGTTCATATCTCGAGCTCCCTATTTTCAGTCTTGTAGATTAGTTTTACTTTGGTTTGTTTCATTGTTATCTTTTATGCTTGTTTACCATGTCTGGGTTGACCTCCAGGTATTGTTGTCATGTGTTGTCTAATGTTGTTGGTTCTCTGTCCAGAGAACTCTCTTTTGTAATTCTTGTAAGGTTCATCTATTTACTTAAAATTTTTCTTTAAACAAATTCCTTTCATTTATGTTTCTCTGGATATATCCTAATTTCACCACCTTACTTGAGGGGAAAATTGGCTAAGTATATGATTATTTGCAGGCAATTTCTTTCTTTCCGAGTTTCATATGTATCATCTCATTGCCTTTTTTTTTTTTTTTGCATCATTGCCCTCTGGTGGGAGTAGGAGGCCCAGCCTTGCTCCTGGAGAGCTGCTGCTGGATATAAACTGCCAACCCAAAGGGCCGCAGTCCCACACACAACCACTACTCCACTGGGGCTCAGCCTTTCTCAGTCCCTTATTACCTGCATGGTTTTGCTGAGAAATTGAGTTTAATTGGTTCCCCTTTGTAGGCAACTTTTTGTATTACCTGACCTGTTCTCTGGTATTTCAGAAAGTTTGATTATTATATGTCATTGTGATTTTCTTTTGAGATTTATCTTGTTTAGGGTTCATTCGGCTTCTTGAACGCATGACTTCTCATCTTCATGATGTTAGTTAAGTTCATTTCTTTATTCTGGAAGTTTTCTTCCAACAAATTTTCCATAGTTTTCTCTAAGCTTCTTGTTGTTTCTTCCTGTTTTGGAATTTCATTCACATGTAAGTTATTTCTCTTGTTGGTGTCCCACATAACAGGCTTTCTTCCAATTTTTAAAATAGCTTTTCTAGCAGATTAGTATTGAGAGAGTCTCTGTAGGTTGACCTTTTTGGCCTTCTATTGACTCCATTTTATTCCTATACTCTTTTAATACATTAGCTATTTCTCAAATCTTAGAATTAATCTTGTAAATTTATTTTTACAAGTTTTCTGTGGTTTCTAATTTGACAAATGTTAGTTTCTCACAGTACTTCCTTAAATTCTTGCAATGTTTCTTTTTGTATTTTCTTTTCTTTCATCTGGAGCTTTCTGGAACTTCTTTTAACTTCACTCAAGGACTCTAAATATCATTCTTTGAATTCTTTGTCAGGTAGTTCCAATACTTTCCCTTCCTGGGAAATGGCTTCTGTTTCTGTGTATTGGCAACTTGTTTGAGTTACTTGTCTTGTTTCTTCATGTGAATTAAACTTTTCTGTTATCTCTGAGATATCGATATATTCCCATTTGATTGACGATTGTGTGTTGGTGAGACTCAGTCGCTCATCACCTGTCTCCCACTGGCATAATAGAGTCTGAGTTTAAGATATGATGAGCGTGTTTTTTCATTTTACTTTTCTTACTCTGGGTCTTTGCACATTTCATTCTAATATTTCACTTTGTCTTCTCAAGTTTCCCTTTGAAATTTTCTGGCAGAGCCCCGGTGGCGTAGTGGTTGTGCGCGGGACTGCGGCCCACTGGGACGGAGGTTCAATTCCAGCAGTGGGGCTGGGCCTCCACTCCCACCACCGGAGAGCAGTGATGCCAAAAAAAAAAAAAGAAAAGAAATTTTCTGTTCAGCTCTTTGTCTTTATCATTTCTTTCATTTACCTTAGCTCTATGATTAAGAACAGGTTTCAGAGTCTCTTCTGACATCCACTTCGATCTGTTCTTTCCTGTCTTGTTAATAACCTTTTGCTTTCTTCATACATATTTTTGATGCCATTTCACAGTTCATCGAACTTCTGTCACAAGTGTTCAATGTATCAAATTCCTGAAATTCAGGTGTGCATGCTCAAGGTTGTATTTTGGCTCTCATGAATTTGTTTTAATCTTCTTCAGCTTTTAACTTGAACTTACATATAAGCAATTGATGGTCTGTACCACACCTAACTCCTGGCCTGGCTTTAGCTGTCGAGCTTCTCAATCATCACTCTCCATAGTTTTTGTTAACGCCATTTCTGTGCATTCCATCTGGAGAAGTCTACATGTATAGTTACCATTCATATTGTTGAAAAAATGTATTTGCCATGACAATCTTGCTAAATTCTATCAAGTGATCTGAAGCTTTCTTTCTATTACCAAGGCCATATTTCCCAACCACTGTTCCTTCCTTTTTGTTCCCAACTTTTGCAATGTAATGATCAATAATTATCAATGCATATTTGCATGTTTGATCAATTTCAGACTGGAGGATTTGGTAGACTACTTCAATTTCTTTATCATTAGCTTTAGTGGTTGGTATAGATGTTTGAATAATAGTCACAGTAACTGGATTTCTTTATAGAGACATATATATTATCCTATCACAGATAGTGTTGTATTTTAAGATAGATTAAAAAATCATTTTATTGAGGGCTCATAAAACTCTTAGCATAATCCATACATCTATCCATTATGTCAAGTACATTTGTGCACTTATTTTCATCATCATTCTCAACATAATTTCCTTCTACTTGAGCCTTTGGTATCAACTCCTCATTTGCCACCCCCCCCCCCCCATGAACCTTTGATAATTTATAAATTACTATTATTTTGTCATGTCTTTCACTGACCAATGTCTCCCTTCACCCACTTCTCTGTTGTCCATCCCCTGGGAGGAGGGGGTATATGTAGATCATTGTGATTGGTTCCCACTTTCTCCTCCCACCTTCCCCTTATTCTCCTGGTATCGCTACTCTCATTATTGGTGCTGAGGGGTTTTCTGTACTGGATTCTCTGTGTTTCCAGCTCTTATTTGTACCAGTGTACAGTCTCTGGTCCAGTGGGATTTGTAAGATAGAATTGGAATCATGGTAGTGGGGAAAGGAAGCATTAGAGAACTAGAGGAAAGCTGTATGTTTCATCGGTTCTATACTGCACCCTGATTGGCTCATCTCCTCCTTATGATCCTTTTTAAGGGGATGTCCAGTTGCCTACAGTTGGAATTTGGGTCCCCAATCTGCACTCCCCTCATTCATAATAATGTGATTTTTTTCCTTCTTTGATCCCTTATACCCGATCCCATTGACAGCTTATGATCACATAGCTGGTGTGCTTTTTCCATGTGGGCTTTGTTGCTTCTCAGATAGATGGCCTCTTGTTCACCTTCAAGCTCTTAAGACCACAGATGCTACATCTTTTGATATCCAGGAACCATCAGCTTTCTTCACCACATTTGCTTATGCATCTGCTTTGTCTTCAGCAATCCTGTTGGGAAGGTGAGCCTCACAGAATGCCAGGTTAAAAGAGCAAAATGTTCTTGCATTGAGGGAGTATTTGAGTAGAGACCCAATGTCCATCTGCTGCCTTAATACTAACCCTTTAAGTATATCCACATAGATCTATTTCTCCATCATCATATATAAATATATTTACATATGAACATACCTATATTTAGACCTCTATAAATGCCCTTTGCCTCTTAGTTTTTTCCTCTATTTCCTTTTCCTTTCCTCTTGTCCCACTATCATGTTCAGCCTTCATTTGGGTTTCAGTAATTTCTCTCGGTTACATTGCCCTTGATCAAGCCCTATCAGGCCTGTTACACTTTCCTCGCCAGCGGTTTTGGATCACTTGTTGTTCCCTTGGCTATAATTCTTTCAAAGGCAGAAAATTTAGATTTACCAGCAAACTGACATATAAAATATCAGAAACCATAATAATTATCATGAAAAATAAAAATATCATTAATGAAACATTTTCTGTGTCATATTATTTTTAAAACATCTTATCATTTTCTTGTCTTTATTTTATACCAATCTTTTTGAAGACCATTTTTACAAAGGTTTGAACTTGATAAATTAATGTCATTACTCATCTGTCAATTTTTTGTTCTGTGGTAGCTGTGTGTTGCTGTGATCCAGGAAGCTTTGCCACTGTATTTAAAATAGCATCGGGATCACCTACAGTGAACAGATTTCAGTGGAGTTTCCTGTCTAAAAGTTGGAAGGACTTCGTGAGCTGGTCAGTAAAAATCATTTACACTGTAATGAGTACCATCTGATATTGCCAAAATTCAGATTGGAATGCACTTCAAGTATGAGTGGGAAAAAGATATTCATAGAGTAAAGTCAGCCTTAATGACATAGATGGAGCAAAACTTTTGAGACCTTCATTTGTTGATGTGCCATGATTCAAAATACCTGAAAATATTCATTAATAATTAGAATGTAGCATGTTCAAAGTGTGAATCTCAGAAAATTGAAAGTTATAAAAGGTGAAATGAAACATAGGGGCCTCTGGCAAGATGATAAATTAGGTGGACATGCTACATAGACTCTGTACAATAAAAACATGAAAGACCAAATAAAATAGATATGGATGATAATCCTGGAAACCTGGGCTTCAGAAAAAAAAATAAAGGTGTGGATTGAATACCACTAATGGAAATATTTTATCAACATCATCCAGAAAGAAAATAGATGGGTGAATTGGCTGCCTTTGCTCAGGACCAGTACAGTGCCCAAATCAGTGGCCAACAAGGAGAAAGGTGGCATTCTCCCTCTTTCCCACCCCGCTTGGTGAACAGAGAAGTAGCCAACAACCAACCTCATCCACCGAGTGACCAGTACACCCCACTGTTGAGTAGTCCCTATTCTATCTGCTGACAGAACAGTATTTTTTTACATCATTTTTGGGGGGGTTTATACAGTTTCCCTTTTTTAAATGTATCCTTTTCTCTGCTTTCTTTTTTCCTTCTGTTTGTCTTTTCTCTTCCCTTCTTTTTGCTCCTAGATATTTTTTCTTCATAATTCTTATTTGGGCTTCTCCCTCATTTTGCTAATATTTTTTTCTTTTTTCTCTACCCTGACTTTTACTTTCTCTTTCTATTTAGTTATTAAATTCATTTTCTTATTGTTTTTCTGCTCTCCTCTTGCTTTTTAAAGGGATAGTTTATATTTGGTATGTTGTTTAATTTTACTCCCCTCCCCCTTTGTTTGTTTTGTTTTGTTTTTGAGCATCACCGCCCTCAGAGTAGGAGGCCCAGCCTTTGCTCCGTGGAGCTGGAATCAAACCTCCATCCCAGTGGGTCACAGTCCCGTGCACAACCACTATGCCACCGGGGCTCAGCCCTTGTTTTCTTTTTTTTTTAATGATTTTATTGGGGGCTCTTACAGTTCTTATAACATTCCATGCATCATTTGTATCAAGCATACTTGTACACATGTTACCATCCTCATTTCCAAATATTTTCTACTTGAGCCCTTGATATAAGCTCCTCTTTCCCCCCCTTTTTAAAAAATAAATCATTTTATTGGAGTTTTGTTTTCTTGTCTCAGCCAGTGAACACAAAAACAACAGTCACACAGCCCAGCCACGCCTACAAAGTAAGGACCACAATCAACTCTTGTGTCCCCTGAACTCCAGCCAAATTTGCCTTTCGCTGTTATATGCAAACAATAAACAGAGCTGCTCATGGACCAAGAGGGAGTTGTTCAAACAGATCAGCAGGAACCAAAGGTGCTGTACCCTTTCACCATACTAATTCAATCTGTATGCTAAGCAAATAGTATAAGGAACTGGGGTATATGGAGAAAATTGGGGCATCGGGATTAAAAGAAGGCTATTGACAACCTTATATATTCAGATGATATAACCTGCCTTGCTGACATTGATGAGACCTGGAAGCACTTACTGATGAACATCAAGGATTGCAGCCTTACGCAGGGATTACAACTCAATGGAAAGAAATGCAAAATCATCACAATTGGACCAATATGACAAATGGAGAAAAGATGGAAGCTGTCAAACATTTCATTTTGCTTGGATCCACAATCGATGCTCACAGAAGCCAATGGTCAAGAAATCAATGCCCACGTTCCTTAGGGTAGATCTGCTGCACAGGAACTCTTTCAAGGGTTAGACATAACAGGTTTCACTTTGAGGAGCAAGATGAGCTTTACCAAATCACCTTATATGCAGGTGAAAGTTGGATAGGGAATAAGGAAGACCAATGAGAAATTGATGTATCTGAGTTATGATGCTGGTGAAGATTATTGAAAGTACCATGCTCCAGAAGAGCAAATAAATTGATTTTGGAAGAAGCACAAGCCATAATTAATGCTTCTTACCAGCTAGGAGGATGAGGGTTCATCTCACATAATTTGGAAATTTTATCAGGAGAGACTAGGCCCTGGGAAAGGGCATCAAGCTTGGTAATGTGGAAAGACAGGGAGAAAGAAGGAGACCTTTAGGAAGATGAATCGACACAGTAGCTGCAGCAATGGACTCAAACATAACGATGAGGTTGATGTGGGGCTGGGCACTGGTTTGTTCTGTTGTGTAGAGTCATTATGACAGAGCCAACTTGATGGTGTCTAACAGCAGCAACAGCAACATACAATGTGAAATGTTAGCATTTTGGATATTTTATAAGAAGAGACTACTCTCTGGTAAAGTACATCTTGCTTGGTAAAATCGAGGGTTAGATGGGTTTGTAGAAGGCTATGGATGGCAGGAGAAGCCAGAAATCCATTTGCAGGGTCCCCACATGGATTAAACCTCTGTTGAATACCCTCTGATCCTAGTCAAGGGATAAAAATAGCCTTGCTATTAGACAAAGAACATTCTAAATTGATTATGGCAAATGTAGTTAGGCTAAAATGTAATATCCTATCATTTGATACCCTCTTGACTCATTCTAAAGTTGATACAGTCTTTAAAACTTTCTGCTTTCCTGTTTTGTCTAGTTGTTGTTGGTTTCTAAAAATTATGCTTACTTGCTTCCTGTCTGTTTTGTATGATTTTATGTATATGAAATTCAGGATAGGTGGATCTGAAGAGACATTAACTGGATTGATCATTGCTTATGGACATTGCAGGGGAGAACAGGGTGGGGGAGAGGGATATAGAGACCTAATAACACTGAGTAGAAGAAGAAAATGTCCTGAAATTGTGGTGATGATTGCACAAAGCTTAATATGATTGAACCAATTAAATTGTGTATATATATGGATAAGTTTATAAAGCAACAGCATGATGGTCTGATCATCAGAGAGCAAAAGAGATGGGGGTGGGCCTTGCAGAGTCATTTGTCTTCCTTGCCCTCCATTCAAACTGTGACCTGATTAATCTCCAACTACTATGTGTTCCTATTAACCAGCTTGGCACAATAAACTTAGCTATCACAGCTGGTAAGCCTGAGATATAATAATAGAAAGTAGTAGCTGAACAGAGTGAAAAAGAGTCATTTTGAGGAGTTTAGGACTTCATAGTGCCTTTAAAAAATATCATGATTTGCCTTTACATTTCTTATGCCTATTTTCTTTAACATTTGAAAAAAATGTGAGAATACTAATTTGATAATTCATGAATGTAGCAAGACCAGCCATATTTCAAACTTCGTGTGTGGGGATTATACATTCTATCTTCAATGGTAGCTATAAATGTTTCTGGTAGAATTTTCCTCAGAATTTTGCACCGCCTTTGCTTGGCAACAGTCAAAGCAAGATAAAAAACCAGTTGCCATAGAGTTGATTCCAACTGTATTAAAAGATAAGGACTTTAATTCTAATCTTATGTAGCAGTAACAGGAAAGGAAATTAATTGACTTGATCAAGGCCACACATGTAATCAATGGAGTCTCATTCAACCATCTGTCTAATATACTCCCTGCCTTTTTCCCTGGATGGGAAGGGATTGGTATACTAGGTAATAGAGAGTGAAATGTATGTGTGTGTGTATTAGTCCTCTCTTGACGCTGGTGTAGGTGAATATCAGCTATTGCTTCTTTTAACCTGGCACTATTTTCATCCATCCTGGCCAGCAGGCCGGTTTCATTTTAAAATGAGGCTCATACATGGTCAGCCTGGAAGATGCTGAGATCTGTCTTCTGGGAAGAAGTCCAGTATGCCTAAAGAACAGATGTGTCTTGGCCAAAATCAAGATGGATCATTTTTTCTCTTCTCCCTTTCTGGAAACTGCTTCAATAGCATGACTTGAGCATTCTCACGTGCCATTCTACAATGCCTCGTTAGAAAAGTCTCCTGTCATTTTGAGCCTGAGGTGAGATGCTTAGAGCAAGAACCAGGAAGGAAATGGAATTCTGGTGCATAGGCATTCTCAGTGGTTTTGTTAGTAAGAAAATCCCAGTGTGGAGGGCTTTTTTTGTGGAATAATTTGTGTGCGAACCATCGCCCTCTAAGCTTTGGCATGATGTGTAGGTTAGCTTTTATTTTATTTTATTTTAACTCTTCTTTTGTCTAATCACAGGAAACCTTGCCTTGAGGAGTAACTATGGAGGGTAACACAACTTTGTCATGCTGCTTTAACTCTCTACAGAGCTCAGATTTACCAGAGAAGTGTAGGAAGCTAAGGAAGCAGTCTGAGAAGTCAACATGCAAGACACCATATATGCAGAGGGATATTTTGTTTGCTTGTTTCGCCTTAACTAGCATTTCTCACTGTGAAGAGGAAATTTGATTATTATGAATGCCAATTTCCTTTGGAGAAAGCCCGAGTGAATTTTTCATTTCAACAGAACGCGCATTTTTGAGTCTGCATGGAAGTTGCCAAAGGTAGCAAGTGGACCAGACAGGATGGTTGCTCTGTCTCAGCTCTAGCCCGCACTCCTCTCTGATGAATCTGCGGCCTGTCATTGATTATAATTGTCTGAGAGAGTCTTTGACTTTACCTGTTAATTCATTATGCTTCTGTAATCATTTTTTTTATTAAAACTTTTTATTGTGATCTGGGTATTAGGTTACAAATCAATATAGTTTTCCCTCTAATGACACATTTCATTTCATGATATTGATTGCAATTCCCAGAATGTCATAATACTCTCCCACTTCCACCCTGTGTTTCCCATTTTCATGTGTCCTTCTACCCTGTCTTTTCCTGACTTTTGATTGTTGTCTGAGCAAACAACTGCTCCCACCATCACCCTCTTAGAAATATTTCGTTGTTAACTGGATGAAGGTTTACAGGCAGTGTCAGTTTTCCACTCAACACTTCATACAGATTTTGCTTCCTAGAATTGATTGCAATCCCCACACTGCATCATCACTTCACCCACATTCTCCCTGTGTGCTTTTGTGTTTCCTTCTTCCTGATCCTTCTGAACTTTGTCCTTAAATAAATGATGCCCTTTTGATCTTGAATGGTGGATTGCCCTAAAAACTGCATATCTCCCTGGTATTATTATTATTTACCTTATTGCCCTGTCTATTGGTTGGTTGAAAGTTGGGTCATCCAATCATTTGAGTTCTCGTCTCGAGGGGTGATTAAAAGCTTCTCCTTCAAAGATGATCAAAGGTTCCACCAGTCTCTCTCCAACCAGTAAGTCGGATCTTTTCTTTCTTTTTTTTTTTAAGTTTTTTTTTTGGTGGGGTACATCACTGCCCTCTGGTGGGAGTGGGAGGCCCAGCCTTGCTCCCAGAGAGCTACGGCTGGATTTGAACTGCCACACCAGTAGGCTGCAGTCCTGCACTCAACCACTATGCCACTGGGGCTCAGCCCTTTTTCTTTCTTTTTTTAAAAAAATGAATTTAAGTTAAAATTTTTCTCTTACTCTAAAATGTTCTATTGTTATCCCTGTCACGTAGGTGGATTTACTGCACAGGACCTCTCTAGAACATTGAAGAGCAAGATGTTACTTTGAAGACAAAGGAGTGCCTGACCTAAGCCTTGGTATTTTCCATCGCATCATATGCATGTGAAAGTTGAGCATTGAATAAGGAAGAAGAAGCTGGTCTATTTTTTATGTGGCATCACTGCCCTGGTGGGAGTAGGAAGTCCATCCTTCCTTCTGGAGAGCTGCTGCTGGATTTGAACCATCAGCCCTGTGGGCCATAGTTCCACACACAAGTACTACCCCACCAGGGCTCAGCCCAAGGAAGAAGAATTGATGCATTTGAATTGTGATGCTGGAAAAGAACATCAAAAATACCATGGACTGCTAATACGACAAAACTGTCTGTATTGAAAGAAATGAGGCCAGAGTGTTTCTTAGAGGCAAGGTTGCCAAGACTTTGTCTTTCATCCTTTGGGAATCTTGTTAGGAGAGATCAGTCCCTGGAGAAAGACCCCATGTTTGGTAAGGTGGAGGGAAAACGTAAAACAGGAAGGGCCTCAACAGCATGGATTGACACCGTGGTTGCATCAGTGAACTCAGGTGCAGGAACTATTGTGAGGAGGTGCAGGGTTGTGCGGTCTTTCATTCTGTTGAGCACAGGGTCACTCTGGTGGGAGTTAACTTGATCACACCTAACAACAATAGCATGGCCATCCCTTTGAGGGTGGTTGACAGTAGCAACCGGGTACCATCTAGTTGCTCTGATCTCACGGTTGTGAACTTCCTCTTGAAAGAGAAAAATTACTCTCTTATTGTCATGATTCTCCAATCATGTTTTCTTTCCAAAAAAGATAGTAGTAGACTACAGAGGAGACCTCCGCATCAATTACTTTGTACCCACTCTGGGAATTTATTGCTACCAAAGTAATCGAAGGAAATACATGATATTTGTTTTCATTTTTGTATCCACTCAAATGTGTGTTTGTCTCTTTTTTTTCTACTTCCTGCTTCACTTTTCCTCCTGTTTTTTCAAACCTTCATGAGGTAATATTTTTCTTGTTTACTAGTCCCTTAATTTTGTCAATCTATTTTACCTTTGTTATTTTCTCTCCCAAAATGCATATAAATAAGACTGTGGTCAGATTAGGGAAATTCATGTTTTAATTTTGCATTTGTTCAAAAAAGATTTGGGTAGAAAGGTAAGACAGATGGTATTTTACAAAGATGACCATAGCCAACCTCTTCTTCATCAAGAGGTCTAAAAAGTCTTATGGTCTCTCTTCTTGACTGTGAAAAGCCTTTGTACTTGCCTTAAATAGTGGATTATGGAAGAAGAGACACTATGTGTTTTCTAGGGCCTAGTCATAAAAATGTCATGTATTTCTGTTTTGTTCTCTTTAGAAACTTGCTTTTGGAACTCAGCCACCATGCTATGAGGAAACCCAAGAAGACTGTGGAAGTGGAAGGCCCTTCACACAGAGCAATGAACAGCATTCATCATCCACCTTGGCTCAGCTCCCATATGAAATCCAACATCAACATGACTTAGCAGAAGAGTGAGCCACTTTGACAGTGGACCCTAAGTTCTCTTAGCAGGTTGTGCCAGTCACACCAGATGAAGCAGAGACAAACGCTCTCTGCAAAGCTGTGCCCAAATTTCAGATTAATGATTGAAGGTAACTGTCTGTTGATATTTTAAACCAATAATTTGTGTATGTGTGCGTGGTGTTTGGCATCACTGCCTCTGGTGGTCGTGGGTGCTACCCAGTGCTGCTCCTGAGAGCCGTCACTGGATTTGAACCACCAAGCCTGCAGGCTGCAGTCCCGCACTCAACCACTTACCCCACTGGGGCTCAGCCCCAATAATTTTGTTATGTAGCAATAAGTAATAGATATACTAAGACTCAATTTTTCTTTCTTTCTGAACCTGGCCGTTATATAGTGTTTAGAACAAGCACATCTCATATTCCACCCAGGTCCATATAATCTTGAGGCAATCCATACTGATCTATGTTTGAATCTCTTTTGTGCTTATCTTCCATTTATAAATGTAATAAAACCTTCTACGCACTATGCACCAGGCCCAACAGCATCAATTGCACTTTGGAAGTTGATTGACTTGAAGAAGCTTGGGCTATCTCTGAATCCAGAGCCCATACCTTAACAAAGATCCAGATTATTTATTTAAGTTTTAGAACTCTGGAGACAAATAGGTGCTTGAATATTAGATATAGCATGTATCATCTAGTTTTGTAGTTCTGGAAATCAGGCGGCCGAATATGTATGGGGTAGAGGAAGAGGGGGAAATAGATATCAAAATAGTTGGGAAAATGTTAATTTGAGGGGCCAAAATCTCCTGGAGACCCTACACTGGGTCTCATCTGACTAAGGCATGTTTCCACCATTTTACTCTAGGAGACTAGAAGCATGAATTGTGGAAATAAGCTTGTGAGAGAGAGTAAAAGGGACTTTAACCTTTCATAGTTGACTAATAGTTTCATTATTCCAATGTAGAATAAGTTGGGGTTTTTTTTGTCCTTCAAATGTCTAAGTATATATGAAAATATGTTTATTTTGCCAATAAATAGTTTTGAAGCCCTTTAGGATTTCCCAGGAGGAAATGTTCTCTAATACTGGAAATGAACTATTATTATTGTTGTCATAAGTTGGGGTTTGAGTGTTCACACACCATGCCTCTTTTGAGCAAGTGCCTTTCTAATGGTCTGATCCCTGCCCCAGAGCACAAAAGAACTGCTGTTCCTTCAGATCTGGGTTTTCAAGATGCTCAGCATGTATAAAGTATAGCTGCAATGTATTCTCTACGGGTTACACTTTCTAATCCTCCGAAGTTCACTTCTCCCTACCAGACTGAGTTTATAGAACTTTACATGTTAATGACAATAATCTTACATCCAGTGGTAGCTTTTGTTCGTTTTTCGCTCCTTTGAAAAATTGTCATTGATGTCCAGATAGCCTACCGAAGTGCCTGTGATTGAAAAATGGTTATTTCTAGAGTTAAGCAAAACGACAGCCTATTTCAAAGTAGCTGATTTTTAAAAAAGGCAAATGCAACTATCCAAAGAAGGACATTTGATGTCATTCGGATCTTGGCTGGGTTGAAAATCAGACTCATTAGCCTGGTCCATTATTTCCAGAGATGCCTATTTCCTCCTCTTTCTCTCTCATACTAGTTCAATTCATTCTCAAGGGTTTCAGGGAGTCATATGGATGTGCTCATGGTCATCAAGTTCTCATCATACCAGAGTGCTTATTAGAAACCGAACAGGTAGCTCAGTTAAATGGTTCTCACCAGAGGTTTGAAAAAAAAAATCCTAAAGAATTCCAGCAGCTAAGTAGCATCGCCTATCCCTCAGGAGGAGGAAAGAAGAAGAAAATATGTGAAGATACTCCCCTCGCTATAAAAATGTTCATGTGTGACTTCAAAATGCAAATGATAGAATCAAGCTTGTTATTTGTTTGCTTTGGAGTTTTACAGGCAACAGAAAACCCCTCATGCTATTAGCAGCCCAAATTGCAGCCCACTAATGATTCAAACATCATGAACACAGCACTCAGAAAAAACTTGTGCTGAAAGGCATCCTTTCCCCTTCTCCTATGCCTCTAAGTGAGGCCCAGAGAGTGTGGGGAAAGAATAGCAATGGCAAGGAGTTGTGTGTGCCAGGGAACTGAACCACCCAGGGGGAGGGTCTTGTTTATATTTCTCCAGGACAGAGAGAGCGTGAGTGAGTGGACCTCATTCTGGCATGCCAATCCACAAAAGTATTATTACTGCGGAAGGCTGTCCTCAGATGGAGACTTGGAATCCTCTCCCTTGAAGACAGCGCCAGCTACCAAGGGCAGCAGGCCTGACCCGGCCACCTGGGGCCAAACCAAGATGGGAGTGCAACAGACCAGTGACATCAGCGTGCCAAACCACTGAAGTCCTGGAAGAACCCCTCGAGTGTGGACTTCTGACGTGGAGATCAGCACTTGGCACCCCATCTGAACTCGATGTGGAGTACTCACAAGGGGGCCACAATGAAAGACTAATGGCGTGAGGTGGGGAGGTAGGGAGGAGGCACTAGATTGCTTCATCTTTGATGACTAGAACAGCAATATGGTCTTATAGAAGGCTCGCCTTTTAGATCAAAGGGATGAATGAGGGGTTAGGTAAGGAAGGTTAGGTAAGGTTAGGGGTTAGGGATACGAAACCCTGAAAGAAATGGGCACTGGAATGATGATTTTTAACATGTCTTTTTCTTTCTTTAAGCATAGAGCGATTTAGCTGCTATAGGTCATTATTCTTGTTAGATACGTGACTGTATGGTGTGTGTGTGTGTGTGTGTGTGTGTGTGTGTGTGTGGTTATTTGTACAAGTAATCCAGGATAGGCAACCTTACATAGATAGTTACTGGACTGATAGTTTCTGGGGGGTTTCGGATGGGTGGGGGGAG